>OMLP01023741.1:23509-34313 GCA_900302685.1 Spondyliosoma cantharus | reverse complement strand
GGAGTGCGAGGGTGGAGCAGGGAGTTACAGATGGTCAGAGCCTCAGTACAGAATGTAGACACCTGGGGGGGGAGAGAGGAGGGACAAGCATGGTGTTATTAAAAACTGTGAAATGACTGACAGCAAAATGTAAGCAAAGTACACGATGCTGGCACCAAGGTGTTTTCTTTGCCTTGTTCGACACCTCTGGGTATAGTTAACAGAGAGTGTTGTCACAAAAATAGAAAACTGTATTCAAGAATCATCCACTTTTTAAAGTTTCACCAGAGAAAAATAACGGCTAACTTGAGGCATTAAAATATTAAGGTGAAGTACAATTGGCATGGTTACCAGTTCCTCAAACCAGTCAATGCACATATACCATACAGCAGTCTCTCCCTCTTAACCTCACCTTGAGGTTGCGGTCATTGCGTCCGTTGCTGAGGATGGACACAGCACAAGTCAGAGGTGGGGGCCAACAGGGTGATGGTACCAGGACCAGAGCCAGCAAAAACCTGAAAATCAATACCGACAAAACACTGATATGAACACATCTACACCATACAGTCTTTGTTGTTCCTCTATTTGCAATAATGTATATATATATTAAACTGAACATTAAACCGAACTTTCTCCCTGCTCAGATTGCTAACATCCGTCTGTCCTGAGTGCTTCTAGCATTACTCTTCCTATTTCTGTTGCCAAAAACTCCTCTTTTAGAATATATAAACAAAGCTTAGAGGATGAAGCATATCGCCCAGCTCCAACCATGGTCATGATCCATTGTTTCATTTAAGAACCAGCTTAAAATTTCAAAACTTTTTATTTGGCAAAAAACTTTTCAGTGTGGCTCAACAACATTCTCAGGACACGACTCAGAAAAATAGGAAATATCATAAAAATACCAAAATACACTGAAGGGGAGCTTTAATTATTTGATTACCTGCCTGAAGTTATAGTGGCAGGTGACATAATGTAACTCGACATTACTGTATATAAAATTTGGATTTCTATAGTTCTGAACGTTCTCTTGAAAACATTTGAGTAAAAGTACACAGCTCAGTAAAATGTATAATCTAACCTAGGTCTGACTGTTCCAAGACATTTTAGGACTAAAATTCTACATGTTATATCTTTAATATATTCTGTGTCTTGCATAGATCCATTTTGTCAGAGTAATAAATAAATTAATGGAGTACATGGACAAAAGAAAATGTTGGATACACTGCATATTAATCTAATCTATTTCACCACAACCTGGATTCCCAATAATTTAGATTTATGTGTTATAAGTAATGCCACCCCATTGAATATTGCCTTACTCTGCCACTGCTTACTTCAGCCGACAGTTTATGCAAAGGGCTACTAAGTGTGGATATCAACACTTGAGATTACAGCTGATGGTTAGCCTTTGACATCATAGTCATTAATAAGTTATGGCAAAAGGTATTCAAAACACGTACATTGAAAGTAATAACCAAAACCACAGCACTTGTACATCTATGATGTGAGTGACTGTCGTACCTGTACAGCTCTCGCCGGCTGAGAGCACTGCTGTACTGCCCGCTGACGCCCCCTGCAGATTCACACGAAGTGGTGCTGCTGGACTGTTGCTGTAACCGCACACACAGTGGCAACACCACATCGTGCAGGCGCTGTGAGAAAAACAAGAGCAGAAAAAAAAAATGTAAAAAATAAAATAATGGTGACATGATGAAGGCAAAACGGGAGAATCATTAATGTCATCACCTTATCTAAGAACACTATAATTTAACAGGAAAATTACAGAAAATAACAAAATGTGTGTTCAGAAATGTCAGCTGCTGTACTCTTTAGTATAGTTGTTAAGCAGTTACAGTCAAGATCTTAATGTTCTGGTTAAAAGAAATAATATAAAATTCCCAAACAAGTGTCAGCTGCATTACCATGCGGCAACAATGTAACCCTGACATTTACCTTGTGTATATCATCCTTCAGCAGTGTACCGCTGCTCAGTATGATTTCTCTCAGCACTGTTGAGAAGAAAATAAGTGTGTAAGATTACACCAAAAATACAGAAGACATAGGACTATTATATAAAGATGTAATCACCCCTGAGGGCTGATAGGCAAGTATCCTGATTCGCCAGAAGGTCTCCTTTTCTCTGGAGTGACGGCCCGACTGTATCTGCCATGACTAATGTTTTTGTCCGCCGCGGGCCAGGCTTCCCTCCAGGAACAACATCTGCCGACAGACCCGCCCGGAGCTGTGGGAAACGACACAGAGGGATAAGAGGGATAGAAGGCCAGCTTGAGGAACACTTACATACTGCTGCATTGACATATGACAAACAGCTAACAAATTATTTATCATGGCTCGGGTTATAATCATTCAGGATAAGTTGATTGTGGTGACTTTCCATTATCAGGATAAACTCACATGAGTCACATAATAAATGCTACAATGTTCAGTCCTATAATGATTTCCAGATTTATTTTGCATTGCCACAAGGGAAGTCTTTCCTGTAATTCCAACCCTAAAGATGTGTGTCCCATCTCTGACACAATAAAAATATTTGATTCTTGCCAAAATGTAAGGATACGTGATTCCAGTTCTGTCAGAATTATAAGGATAATATGATTATTTTGCCGTGTAATCGTGACCAGAATTTTTTCACATCATCCCATCCTAAGTTAGAACTAGTGGTTCTTCTAAGGTTCATAAAGCAAATCTTTAACACCAGGCAATTTAAAATATGTGGTGCTGATAAATACATCCAAACTAACTACATGGTGAGTGAACTAACCTTGACAGACTCCGCCCCTGGTGTGATGTCACCTAGCAGGTGGCTAAACAAGAGCTCTGAGTGGCCAGGGCTTCCCTGAAGGATGCTAGCAGATGTTCCGGCCACCTGGAGCCACAGCTCTAAGGTCCTGTACACTGACACGCGCACAGAGCTGCGCGGTGAAGAAGAGACACAAAGGTTATGATCTGACATCAGTACATCATCCACAGTGCTGCTGCCAAATAAACCCCTTCTTTCCCCTACCCTGCTTATTTAAAATACAAGCTAGGTAATTTTTCTCAATAGAAACATAAAAACTTTAAAGTTCTTTCAGCCCTCAGCTCCTTCATAAATCAGTTTGTATCCTTAATGTCACCCAGAGCAAACAAAAAAAATACAAACAAAACAGTCTAATTATTTATTATCTAATTATAAAACAGCTGACAGGAGAAATGTTACTGCTTCACTTCTCTTCTTTAACACTGCGGTGGGATCATTCTGTGAAAGTGCTGCAGTTACCTGTAGGCTCTCTGTTGTCCCATACTGGCTTCAGGTAAAGGCGTCCAGGCAGACAGGGTTTGAGAAAACAGCCTCTGTAGCACAGCAGCATACTGAACCATGCCGCTACGTACACTGTAATACACACAGTACAAACAAAGTGTCAGTACCACACAACCATCAACACAGTATTTAAAGTAGGGTGGGGCCAGCAGGCCAAATGTGCCCCGCTTTCAGGTTCCACCAAATCTTTCTATGGAGAACAAACAAACAAATAATATACATTCAAAAATAATTCAAATTAAACTACATAATTCATAATGTAAATTGGTTTACACCATTTACCTTTTCACGAGGTAGAAATGCTCTTTAAATATGCAAGATCCCCAATAATCATCTACTTTTTTTATCATCTGAGCATGCCGTTTGCCCATGGCCAACCATTCATTATTTATTTTTTGGCCCTCGAAGGGAAAAGTTTGGGCACCCCCGATTGCAACATTATCTAGTGTTGGTATCTACAGAATCATTAAACTATTAACTAATATTTACTGTACTGTAACAGTTTGCGTGTGCACATGCCGGTACTCACGCTGTGATGAGGGATGACAAGACCTCCAGTGTGTTGGTGTGTATGATAGGCAAGACCAGCAGCCTCACACTTCCATCTCCTGTTAAATTCTGACACACACACACACACACACACACACACACACACACACACACACACACACACAATAAGCAATATTGTACGTTAGCATGTTTATTCAATGTAGATTCTCTATTGTGCTGCTTATATACAATTCACCACCACCATCTTTCATACATCCAATACGCCCTTGATGTGATTTAAAAAGGGCAAGCTGCACAATCACCAAATATAGTCCGGCAGTGGTTCATGTTCAGTCTGGAGGTAGTTCCAAGTTTCTTGATTAATTAATGCATTCACTGCTGCAGTGTGTATTAACACATCGGAGGTCACTATTGTGATATATGCACTGTGTATGTGTGTATGTGCATGTGTGTGTGTGTATGCTCACTATGCTTTTGGAGCTGACAGCGAGGGCTCGGCACACTAGGTTGAGTATTGGTCTGACAGGCAGACGGACAGCTGAGGCTGGATCCACCCTGATTGGACAGAGATAAGAGGCAGTTACTGAAATGGTCATCTGAGCGAAACATGCTATCGCTGTTGTATTTGAGTTTTGATTTACATCCTTATATGGTGCTAAGTGGGAAAAGAGCAATTAAATGTAATGGAGCGGAAATGTAAGTGGTTCTCAAAATAAGTCTACATAGCAGTTAAGCTCCAACGCAGTTTCTTTAGTGCCCCTGCATGGCCAATGAAGGCTTTAATTAAATTTCATAATTGGCCCGAAATTAACATTTCCTCCAATGTGACAGGCTGATAAGATGCGGCTTTAATTGTGCTTCAGTTGACATGAACGTCTGACTAAGCAGTTGTCTTGTGCCTAGTGAATGTGTACATTTTGTGTACATAAGAATAAGCATAAAAACATATTCATTCTTCAACAGGAGAGACTTGATGTGTGGGAAACTGCTGAAGTAGCAGACTCCCTTTTACAATAAATATATTATGTAGAATCAGATCGTGTATAGGCTCATGTACTACAAAGTCAGCACTATTTCTTCATTCAAGAGTGGGCTGTTGGCAGTGGGGCTCAAGTAATCTGGACATTGTTTCTGACAGTGTAGATTTCAGTGCTGTATGCATCACAAATGACATTCCATTGAAATGAGGAGGGGCCGTTTTCTTTAGATAAAAACCTCAGCTCTTCATAACCAAAAAGTATCCTCATATCTATAAACCAATAAATATAAATGAGAACTGTTTTGTTATTTGGGTAAACTCACCCATTAAACATGGAATTTTCTGTTTATGTTCAGTAAAAGTTTTGTACCTGAGCGTGTGTTTGAGTGCTAGGCAGACAGCTGTGTATCTGTGCTGGAGCTGTAGCAACAGCAGGGGATCGGATTGGTCAAGATAGGAAAATGCCAGCTCCACCCCTGGACCTTCGTACTGCACTGTTCCATCTGTCACAGCCAAAAGAGCATCATCAGATTTCAATAAATATGCAAAGTGATCACTCTGAACTCATTTTTATATGTCAGGTATATAAATGACGTATAGCAGTAGATCATCCCTGTACGCGACCAAAAATAACCAATTTAAACCGGGCTAAACAGAGAAATTCAACCACCACTGATAGAAAAGTGTACCTGTTTCAGAACCCTGGTATATCTGAGCCAGATGGCCATTGGCTGAGGCCAGTAGGCAGTGAATCTGATTGGTCCAACCCTCAGCTCTGCCGGCACCCACCCCTCTGTCCAACAGGCCCCCCAGGCAGGGCAGGCGACCATAACATTGACAGGCCATCTGAAGAAAGACAGTGAGACAGAGTGAGATGATGGAATGATGATGGGAAGGTTGCTGAAAAACGCCATCATTTTGATTGTGTGGTAGACTAAGAAAAAGAGACAAGGATAAAAATCATTTTAAAAGCCTTATGCAACCTCTCGACAACAGTGACAATCACAAACCTCTTGTGTTTTCTTGTTTGTACTGTCCATTTTGGAGAGAAAATATGCCCCCAGTTTGTCCTGAAAGAGAAATAAAAAAAAAAAAGACGTCAGCTTTTTTTTTCCTCAAATGACTGAAATTAAACTTAGATGATCCATAAAGGTATTTGTTTATAATCTGAGCCAATGGTTTGACAAATGACAAGCAACTCTTTCACTGCAGTCTCATCTGTCCTTCAGTGTCTTACCTTGAGGGATCCACAGGCTCTGGGGTAGTAGGTCATGCAGGCCATCATGCCCTCCATGGCTGCCAGCTCACACTAAGATCACATCAGGAACAAAGAAGATGTAGCTGTGAGCAGGACTGGACAATACTTTGTTTCAGCAGAGACATCGCAATGTGTACATACACAACAGTCACACTTCAGAATGTGCATTGTGCAGTAAAGCAGATTAACAAATTATTGATACAAAATGAAAACTCACACAGTTCCCATTATCCATTACTAATCCAAAGGAAGTCAGTCTGGTATTACATCAAGTACGATATAAGGGTTCTTGCACGGGAGTTTGTTGCTTATGAGTGACACGCAGGCTCTGCATGCACAGCAAGCAAACCACCGATCATAATAATTCTGGAATTATTTCCAAATAGAACTATTGAAGTCATCTGGTGAAAAAAATCCTGTTTTAATTTATATAAAATGATATATCACAGAACACCAAACTATCGCAATGTTTTTCTCAATATCATGCAGCCCTAGCTACTAGCATGGGTTCAAATGGTTAGCATTAGGGTTGTGACAACTGAGCTCCATCACAGGTACTTGTTTTTTAGTTAATTGTTA
Organism: Spondyliosoma cantharus; assembly: GCA_900302685.1. NCBI lineage: Eukaryota > Metazoa > Chordata > Actinopteri > Spariformes > Sparidae > Spondyliosoma > Spondyliosoma cantharus. The sequence continues at coordinate 27,683 of OMLP01023741.1, read as the reverse complement.
ATTGTCCAGTCATATAAAAGCCACACTTAGAAAAAAAACCTAACCCTAACCCTCACAATTTCCCAGAGTCAACATTTCATGCAATCAAAATAATTTGGAAAATGCTGTTATCACGTAAAACATTTACACAGAGGTACATTTCTTTGTTTATAAAAAGTGTGTTGTCAGATTATCATGTGGGGATGCGGACATACAGTCTCTGTATTCATCTTAATAAAACGGAACTTCATACAGGTGCTTTGGTCAAAATAAAAAAGCAAAAACCCTCACATGGCTTGAGACATCTCTTTAAAATTAAGCTATTGATGTGCCGTTTTGTAACATCTTGAATCTTCCTCGTCATTACTGAAGGTCCTGCACTGACCGCTCACCTCCGTTTTAAGGCCGAGCAGAGATGTTAGGATGCCAAGGATGGAATTGAGGCCGACCTCCCTGGCCAGCTCTGGTAGCTGGGACGAATACTGCAGCACGTCCTTCAGAATGTTCGCTGCAAGCTGGATGGTCTGAACTGGAGCCTGAGACTACAGAAATGAAACCCACATACACCCAGGAGAGAGGATGAGAAGGAGAAATCAGAAAGGATGGTGTTGGGCTTTGTAGATTTTCATTTCTCGTAATGTAGGTTTTATCCACGATGCAGGCTGACAGTGTTCGAGTGTGTATTTGTGTATCGTACCTGTATGACCTGCTGCAGAGAGCGCAGCCAGGAGAGACAGTGTTGCTGGAACAGATCACTGGAGCTGTCCTTAACCAGCATGGAGAGCAGGCAGAGCCCCTCAAACCTGTGCAAACACACAGACAAGACAAAATACAGAGGTCAGAGCACATATATAACAAATAAGTTATTGGTACCAAGATTAACGCCTTATGATCCTGTCCATAGCCACGCTGACAGGTGACGTCCCCTCCAACACACACACACACACACACACACACAGACAGAAACCAACCAGTATTCTAAGGAATAAATACAAACTGTCCTCAGATTCTCTGCCACATATCATTTCCATATTTTCAGTGAATACAAAAAAAAGCTTTTCAATAACAACACAACGACGTTACCATTGGCATCATAGGTCTCGTGCCATTCATGTTCTCACCTCGTTTTGCTCGAGCTGAGTTTGGCATTGCTGAAACCCACGAGACCACCGACGGCGCTCGCGCCCTACCGGGGATAAAATAAACATGTTAATAAACAATGTAGGGCAACAGTTACACGACCTCAGCAGCAGCAGCCCAGCCTCAGTCCCACATCTCCACACATCAGCCCCACACATCAGCTCAGTTGGACGACAAAGCCTGGAGCAGCTGCAGCATAGCGACAGCAGGCAAACAGGTAACTTAACTAGCTTCCAAGCTAACGCGCCTCTCTGGGCCGGGCTCTACCTGCGTCGGGAACACGCCATGTTCTCTGTAGCTGGTTAACAGAGCCGGTATATACTCCGGACGCTGTTCTTTCAGAACCGACACCAAACCCTCCGTTAGGCGCATAGCAGATGGGCCACGCAGCCAAGCCGATGTAGCCATCTTGCCTCTCCGCAAAGCGTACGTCACCGGTGTGCGACCGATGACGTCAATTTCGCGAACGCTTTGTTGTTGAGCGGCTCACAGCTTCAGCCGCTCAGCTTTCACGCTCCAGTCTCGAGGAAGTGAACGAGTTGTGCAGGTTTAGGTTTACTCCCGGACCACACGGTGTGTTAATGTGACGGTACAGTGGAACTTGTTCTCTGGTAGGGTAGCCGCTGACTGGAGCTGTTTTACTGCCTTACTCATGGCTAACGAACGGCTAAGAGCTCTGGAGGAAGTCGAGAAGGAGATAGCGACGATCCTGCAGTGTGCCGGTGAGGATACATTCCATCTAACAGTATTGCATATAAACCTTCATTAAGTAGCAGGGTTTAATTCCTCTCATGTAATCGTTACTTTTATATTCAAAACCTGAGCAGGGAAGGACAAACAACTTGGCAATGCGGGCAATTACCCTGGGGCCCTGGACCCCAAAAGTCAAAGGGTCAATGCATGTCAGTTGGGGTTTTCTTTTTTGGGAAATTTAATTTATCACAGATTTGTTTGAAAATGTGCACATTTTTAGAGAATCTGATGCCAGTTTGTATTTATGCCGGAGAATACTGATTGGTTTCTGTGTGTGTGTGTGTGTGTGTGTGTGTGTGTGTGTGTGTGTGTGGAAGGGACGTCACCTGTCAATCTGGCTCTTGGACTTGATCATATATAATTACATCTCATTATAATTTTTCTTAAAACTGAATTATCAGTCTGAATCTGTGTAATGTGAATGGTGTTGCTCATGGTCTTAAGAAACTGGGGGCCATAATGGAGCATTAAGCAGCTACAGAGCCAGGGACTGTATTTGTAAAACTTCCTAGTACTCACAGTTACTCCTAGTGGCGAAATTCTAGAATTTTTTTTTGAATTATGATGAATATTCACCAAGTGATGAACGACAGTTAGTTAACGAAACACTACATTTTAGATCCATCTCATTAAAGATACACTCACATCTCCCACCAAACGCAGTAATGCTATAATGCCAGAAATGAAAGTGATCACAACACTGAGATATTTGGTAAAAAACATAGATTAAAAAAAAAAAAATGGAAACTTGAACCCGCAATTTTTGATACAACTGTCAATTGATAATTGGGATCACATAATTCATAATTCTATCACTTCCACTCCCACACCCATTATCACCAAGAGTGCATTTTTCTTTCTTTTTGGTTCAACCAATCACAGCTCTTATAGTAAAGTGTTTACACCACCTAGAAATGGGATCAACCGTGCCCCCTCACTAGGAAAAAAGTGTCTCTCCTTTCCTTTGCTCAGAGTTCCTCTAACAGCTAACGGCGAGTGAACTTGCATTCATTACCAGGACAGAAATATGATTCAATATTTCTTTGCGCCTGCTGGATGTCTAAATTGGACATATTAACTTTATAGGGTTAATCATCCGTCCGATTTTGTGTTGAGCTTGTTCTATTGCCCCTTTGTTGCCAAAAAAATACAATGAATGTACCCTTTTAAGTAATTGTGTATTGGTGTGCAATCAGTGACTCATTGCAAATTCAAAATCATGCTTTTGGCGCTGCTAACACGTCTGTTCATAATACTGATATGTTGCTGTGTGTTTCCCGTGGCAGGTAACATAGTTCTGGAACTCTCCAAAGACAAACACAATGCCAGCCTCCTGGACAGACAGCTGGTCCAGTTCCAGGGCTCTGTCAATCGAGTGGAGAGCGAACTGAGTGGGCAGATCCGCTACCTCACACAGGTCAAACAACACAGTCATAGTTTTAGGTCTTATATTTGTGTATTATAACCCAAAAACTACTGCTACAACAGAGCTTTATTGTCTCTTGGTTGAGGTATTGTAAGTTTGTAAATTTTGTTTTTTTTTTAAAACGCAAAACATATGCTTGCATATTGGCTGGGTTTACAGAGGAATGATGATCTGATTGTTTTTCTTAGGATACAGATTTTTGATTTTTTTTTAATCAGAATTCAGAGTTTATTGTCAGAACTGAGAAAAATGTAGAACTAAAATTGCTCGTAGTGGCCATAATATTTCTCTGTACGAAGCTGATATGGAACGCCTTAATACTGTAGGTTTGTGTAAAAACCGTAACTGAAAACTGTAAAAATTAGACTGTACGTACTGTTTTTACTGTGAAATTGTAGGTTTCCTTATTTGGTCATTTTTTAAAACTTTTTTTTTATTGAAATAAATTGGTCAGCCGTAAAATACATCTTATCTCACAGTGGGATTCTCATGTGCCGTATTGTCCAATACTACAATCAATGTGTAATCGATCAAACTGCCCCAAAGAGCAGCAGAATAAAGCAGCGGTCCTCCTGTCTTTTCCCCAGGTAGCTACTGGTCAGCCTCACGAAGGTTCCACTTATTCAGCTAGGAAGGACTGCCAGATGGCATTGAACAGAGCGGAGTATGCCAAGGTCAAACTGGGAGAACTGGGACGGACGTGTGAAGTGATGCTGGAGCAGCAGCAGCAGCAGCAACAACAGCAGCAGTCATGAGAGCAGAGGGGGAAACTGGCTGGATGCTGAGATAGTGTTCACTGAGCAGCATTTCACTGTGACTGTATCTGTCCTCATTCTCCACTTAAACCAACAGCCTTAAAGCCTTTTTCATACATCA
>OMLP01023741.1:0-17896 GCA_900302685.1 Spondyliosoma cantharus | reverse complement strand
AATTTCCGTGTTTCATTTTATGGGGTAAGAACAAGCGGCAGTAAACAAAATTTGGCATTGAAAGCAAAACCTGAACTGAAAAAGGAAACATTGGCTTTGAAACATTTATATCTGAAAAGGTCATACTGGAATTAAAAAAGTCGCTGGTGCTTCTCAGTAAACCTAACATTGGCAGTTTTCTCATAGGACCTTTGAATAACTTTATATATACAACAATATGTATTCAACATATCATATGATGTGTAATGTAATGTCACTTTTATATGGTATAGAAATTGTAGGAAATAACTCCTGAAATATAAGTCTTTGTCCGTTGCTGCTCCAATCCCCCATACCATACCAAACTGACTCTGAATTGGCTCTGATGAGTTCACAAAAAAAGAAATGCTTCTGTTTCTTTTTTACAGCTATGATAGCTGATGTTATGTAACGTTAGAGCTTGTTCCTGTAGACCTGCACCTTTAGCATAACTTAAGTTCAAAATGAACTTTGGTTCTACGTGGAGAAACAAGAGTTGGAGGTGAAATCAAGGAAGTTGGATTCTAGGTGTGTGCTCATGTCAGAGTGTTTTATTTTACATAGGAACTTTTTTATCTGTTTTGTTTCAGGGCAAATATAACTTTTTTTTCCAAATACAACTGTTTTAACGCCACTGCTTCTTTTTTGGATCAGGTTTTGTTTTCACGGCTAAAACTTTTTCAATGCCGATACACTGTCATTCTTCTACCACTCCCCCCATGCAATTACAGCAGATGCAAGACGCAACACTTGACTTAAATTGTAGCACTTCACCCATCATTACACCAGCTTTGCTTTTTTTAAACTTAACCAACAGCACCAGTATAATGCTGCCCAGGTGCATGAGTTTGGAAGCCAAAAGAGGTTTGACGACTACAGCTTGTGTATCATGTATTGACGTTGACGTATCTGTTGCTCTGTTACTACCTCCACTGCCCATTTAATGGCAGAACACCATTCCAATCCATTCCCACCATCGCATGTTCATGCATTTTATACAGAAAGGCTCAGTGGAATAACAGGCTGTGTAAAAGTGGTTAATCTTTAAGGACAGGTGCAGTTACCAGATATCTTCACCCTCTTGACAGTCTTGGTGGAGTTGTTGGTGACCTGGACATTGACACTTATGGGCTCACCGTGGTAGTATAGCTAGAGAGAGACAGTGACTTAGCATTGTGTATCCCAGTCATCATATATATCGATGGCATATCAAAGCGTGTGAGTGTTACCTCCTTATCCAGTGAGGCCTCTAGGTGTAGAGATCTGTCAGACATCAGGAAACTGCGGCTGATTTCCACCATTGGCTGTGGACCTTGCTTTTCTGGGGCATACTGAACCTTCCTGATCGCCAGATGCACAGAGTTTCTACATACACAGCAGGTTAGGTTCATATGAATGTACATTTATTCATGTCTGCAACGTCCACAACAAAACAACAAAACAGTTAGCAGTGACAGGGATTGCAGTACAGAGAGAACTGGGCATTTCAAACTGGTATACAAAATATTAGCTGGATTAAAACAACATGTCTAGTGTAGTTTTTTTTAGAAAACCACACTGTATATCTAGGAGCATGTGTTGGGTTGAAGTCTGAAGGTGTTTGCATGTGTTGAACCTTTGGTGGATCTTCTCCTCCACAGTCTTGGCACAGAATGCTTGAAGCTCATAGTCCACACCACACGCCTTCCCGGTGTCCTCTGGGCCTGGCTGAAGGGTCACCGAACAAGGCAGATTCTGGGGAATCTAACGCGCCCAAACATAAAAACAGAGTAGAATCTAAGTTCCTAATTGTCATATACACAACAATCACAGGTGAAGCAGTGGCTGGCAATTAAATTGTGAGGTCCTCAAACAGTGCGCCTAAACATATGAAAAACCCTTTTTGAGATCTCAAAGTTACAGTTGCAGAGAGGGGGGACGGTTTTGCTCCGGCTCCGAGACGCCGTCTGTGCGAATGGAAAAGCCGGAGGCGCGGATCAGGGGTGTGTCGATCCGATGGTGTTCACAGTCTGACATCCTTGCCAACCTGGACTCTCACCAGCGTCCATTCAGAACCAACATATACACAGAGGATGCCATATAATAACAACAGCTCCATCACAATGTTGTTTGTTGAATCCAGCTCAGGCTGTAATACAATCTCACCCATGAAAGTGATTGGACAACTTGACACAAACAGACCCCAGAGAGGTCAGATTGACAATCAAACCTCCTCTGTTTCACAGCGCTGTGTGCTCGACCCCCTCCCGTTCACACTGTACACCCATGACTTCTATCCCAGACATGGAACTCTGTTGTAAAGTATGCAGATGACACCACCATCAATAAAAACAACGATTCCCAGTTCAACTTTTTATGTCATCTGTGCAAACTCTAACCGGAGCAACACTACGTCTTCCTGAGTAAGTCTAATTGGCTGTAACATCAGTTTTCAGTAGATTAGACTTAATGGTCATGACATAAAGAGTGAGTGCTGCTGGTCTAAGGTTGAAGTCTTACAGTGAAGTTGATGGGGTAGGCATGCTGACCCAGCTTCTTCAGCAGCCTCTCCTGCAGACGAGTAAGAGGCTTCTTTTCCTCCTGCACAGGAGGGAAGACCTGGACGGTGCTGACGTACAGATCCTTCCGGAAGGAAAGGCCCAATACATCCAGGTCCTCCCGACCGTAATAAAATGCACAAGTAAGAGATACAAACACTGCGGATGGAAGAAAACATTGATTAAATAGATTGTCAATTGATAATTCAGCCATCAAATATGACGGACTGTTACTGCACTTCATCTAGTGACTGCATAACCACAAGTTTTATTATTACCTTTTCGATCTTTCAGATACTCTGGGTCTACGAGGAGCACTCCATCTAGAGAACACACACAAACACACACACACACACACACACACACACACACACACACACACACATTTTCTGCGATGTGTATAATACTTTCACAGTTTAGAGGCTGCATTTCTAAACCAAACACGTCACTAAGGGTCCGATGTGGTCTTTCTCACTCCAACCCCCATCAAATGCAGTCAAGAAATACAGCCTTCTCCTTCCCAAATTTGGACATAACCTGCGTCTGCATAATTAATAGCACACCACTGTGCTGAAGTGGCATGTCATAGCACACTCAACAAATACTCTACATAATTTAATACACATTAAGTTTGTTTGTTCGTATACTTACCGACTGGATCCACGTAGTTTAAGTGATCAACAAAGTCTCGCTTCCCCAGATAAACTGTGAGCTGTTGAAAGGAGACAGGCAGAGAGAATGGATGGAGAATGGAGTGACAATGCTAATCCACAACAGGGGACCTTCGGAGAGGGTGGAGGAAGGTATAATGATAAGAACCCCTCCTCACACACACACACATACACACACACACACACACATCCTACCTTGCAGTTGGGGCTGGACTTCTTAAAGACTCTGTGAAAGAGGGAGAGAGCATCTCTTGTTAACAGAGAGTGTATGTGAAACTGGGATTTGTTTATCATTGCCATGGTATTATTGACCCCGGCTGAAGCAGGCTACTGAAATTCTGGCACTTCACAACCTGTTAGATCCAAAATGTACTTTGGAGCTACGCAAATTCAATGCAGTATTATGCTAGAAAATGTTCCCCAATCTTACTCAAACAATGTAAGCAACACCTGCGGTTTAAAAAAAGAAGGTCCGAGCAATATACTGGAGCATGCAACGGCAGGGTTACATCTTTGATGAATGGAAACTGGCATTAACTTATCATAGAATCTGCCATTGATAGCTGCGTATATGTTGACCAATTAGTAAAAATAAAAGTTAGCATACAAATATCATACACATGTTTGCTGTAGAGTCCTGATCGTGTTGTCTGCCTAGCCTGCAGTCTCTCAGCCCTGCTTCCATGCCTCGGGCCTTTTCTAGCTTCGAGCCAAAAGGTCTTCGGCGGACAGCGCAGTTTGGCCGATGGTTGATCATTTTAATCACCAGCTTTATGCAGTGGGAGTAAATGTGCAGATTTCCAGACCTGACAGATAACACCAGTAGAAATGTAATTTGTTCAGCAATACACTGGGCACTGTGCTTTAAAAGATATATGGGTCTAGTTTATCTTCGTCGGTTGGTTTCTGCAAACAATAGCTTTAAGTGCCTCCTTAACAACAGAGGAAATGAAGGCCTAAGAGATATAGTTTAAGAAAGATTTTGATTTAGAGAACTTCTCTTAATGCATTTTTTTCCCCATGTATTTAGAATAATGAAATTAATCAGATATTCAAGAGTGCTATCAACTGGAGTGTCATTGTTCATGTTTTTGGGCTCCTTGTATCCCATGGTAACTGTATTGTATCCAATTAGATCTTGTCAAGTTGCTTTTCCGTTCAGCTAGCACACCACGGGAGACGGGCGGTGTTGTGGACTTAAGAAATATTCTTTGCTCTTGTTCCACACACAGTGAGCATTTATAGCTTAATAAACTACAATCAATTACAATCTCTATGATTTGGTTATCATGGAGAACTGCTCACGATCGGGGTACAACTGAGACTAAAAGTCGGTCGAAAGCAAAGCGGCAAGAAAAAAAGAGCAGAGTCACTGAAGATAAACAGGAAGAGGCTGTGTATTCCAGGAAATGTGGCCAGCGTTAATTTGTTGCCATTGTGATTAATCTGCTAAACTTTGGAGTCTGTGTGTGTGGGACCACAACAGCGTGAGACTTGATTGTAGAAAAAGACCGTTGGAAATGTTACTGGTCTATTAAGCAGATATGCTGTCAAAAACCATTCAGGCCCAGCTCTACCCAGTTTGTGCACACCACAGCAGTTTTAGGAGCGTTAGCATGTCCCTGTGCTGGAATGTGCTGTCTTTTACATTCTGAGGAAAGAAAACAGGGCCAAAGAACAGAACTCACATCCTGATTATCAAAAAAAATGTCCTTTTACTTCCTTAACACAGGACATGTGAACCCCTTGCTGTCAATCTCATATCCATTACGGGCAAAAAAAAAACCCATCTAATCTTCATAAAACTTCTGTGAAACAATTTTACACTGTATAGTTTCACAAATGTGTTGCTCCAGTCACAGCTGGAATTCAAGAGTTTTGCAAGTAAGTTTAATGTTCAGACAGTAATTTGCCTACACAGTTTCTGATCGGGCAGTTCATTTTCCGTGCAATGTATTTCCAAGTATCATTGTTTTTCTGTAAGTCCTAGGAGTTCATTTGTATAGCAATCGGAAGCCCCTGACTGTGAAAATGACAACTTTGACCATGTTTGTGGAGTTGAAACCAATGTTGCGTTTACAGAATTTTTTTTTCTGCCAACCTTAAAAAGTCCACTTCTGAACTTGGATTTTCAGATAAAACACAATCCCTGGACCTTATCTCTAATGGCAATGAGTATGAGTATTCATTTAGTGCAATCTTCAATACAAATCAACTGTTATCAATGTGCTCAAGGTAGCAAAGATTCATGTCAGAGTTCCATGTAATTTAAAGAGAATATTTAAGGGTATTGGGTGATTTATGTTGGGATCAAAAACAAATAAAACAACAACTTAAACAATAGTCTGGTGCCCATATGACCTTTGACTCAGGTTGTGCTTGCTGTAGTTATTCCACCTATTCATACTGGTGATTAAAAGATCCCTTGCACTTTCAATCATCCATCAAAAGTGATAGTGATGGTGATGATAACTTTAACTAATCAGATCAACATTAGAAGACTGCTACCAGTGGAGCTTGGTGGTAAATCAAACTCTTGTTGAAAGCCAGTCGGGATAAGAGTGAAAACATGTTTTCCAATGAGAAAAGCCTTCAGTTCCATTCTTTGCAGAATTGCTCTCCAATTCTGATAACTGATGCTATAGTATCCATGCTCACTTCTTTTTCTTCTAGTTTGTTTGCAAATAAACAGTCACTTCTCTCGTTGCCTTCCACATCCAAACCATTCCCGTAGCAGCCGGTAGTTCCTCAAGACCACAAGTGCGATGCTTAAAAGCCTGGCAAATGGATTCGCAAGATCACATGATCACGAGATCCTGCAAATCCATCTGCCTTGCAAGGTGAGTGTGCAGCACAGCTCTGCATGACGCTTTGTTTCTGCCCGCACGCAAGACTGCGGAACAAGCTCCTGTAGACGGCACATGAGCCATGAGCATGCACAGAAGCTTTTATGCATTTATGCTCACCAAGTTCTCTTAAAACCGACAAATTCTGTGAAGAAGCAAGGAAGTCAACCAGTGTTACCTGGAGGAAATGATTGACAGGTTTAACTGACAATGAAATAAGCTTTAGTTGCAGCCTTATCTTTTATCTGGACATGAAAACACGTACAAGTTCAAAATAAAAGTGTGTGAATTTGAAAAAATAATTTGACTCGGGTTTCAGACACACCAACAATTTAGCCAAAACTTTGCTAAGCTATGATGCTAACTAGCATTACCAGCAACTTTCATATAACATTCAGGTAGCAATCTTGTTCAAATTTTTGTCGTTGGCTGACCGTTATTTCGGTGAGTGTTTTTCTCTTTGCTAGCGGCACTTTATAGGAAGACACCTTAAAAAACCTGTATCTTTAATCTGGACATGAAAAATGTACAAGTTCAAATCAAAAGTGAATGAATTTGACTCGGGTTCAGACACATCGACATTTTAGCTAAAACTTTGCTAAGCTAATTATCAGGTATCATTCCATTTTTGTCGTTTGCTGACCGTTGTTTCGGTGAGTATTTCTCTCTTTGGCGCTTCCCAGTGGCACTTTGTAGGAAGACACCTTTTAAAAAAAATTAAATAATCAACCACCATCATTTTGCAGAGTCTGACAGAGTCTGAACTTTTCTCTTCTGACTTCAGTGTGTAACTCGGAATATCTTCCACGTCGAAGACATGTCAAAGAGGTGAAAAACATCCGAGCTGCTCTTGTGAAACAGGCTCCGTCTCACATGAGGAAGTTCCGTTTGTTTTCCAAGAAGTTGACCCTCTTGTAGCAAGCAGTGCGACGCTGCCCTGCTCATCGCCTACATCGCGACACAACACTCATTAAATGTGTCTTCATTTTTGTCATTCCCTCTTTAGTTCGATATCGGCTTGCATCAGTTGAAAAAAAACTTACGCTTCCAGTCTTCAAAATCCGCTGAGCAGAGGCGACAGTCGTGTGGAATCAGGTCAAGCGATGTTTAATAGGTGTAGAAGGTCTATTTTTACTAGTTTACCTGCATATAGGTGAACATACTTTTAAATAATCTGGGTTCAGTTTGTCCTGGACTGTTATATTTTTCTCCTCACGAAGGCTCCGTCTTCTATTTCCCCTTTCTGACAGCACATATTAAAAAAAACAACAGATTGGTCCTCTTACCTGGTCCCCGTTTTGTCCCCCATGTCCTCAGCACCCGTGTAAACAAGCGTTTTCTAATATAAAATGGGTCTGCTGTCCGTGCTGGTCCACAATATTACGCAGCGTCCACTGGTGCTCCTGGTGCTTTAGGGATCATTCAACCCTTTTCCGCAGTTTGGGCACAAAAACCACGCCTCCGCACCAAAGCCTGTTGGACACCACTATCATCCAAACAGCTGGATTATACCCAGAAATCACAATGTTCACTCTTCTGTTACAGCTGCTACTTGTACTTGCAGCCAGTGTTGAGAGAAGGACTCAGACCCTTTACTAAAGTAAAAGCACCGATAACACAATTCAAAAAATATTCCTTAAAAAGTACTAAGCCTTTCATGTCAGCAGCAGAAAATAGTAGTGGTTGTCCAATATAATGTCCCCTGTGACTTTTATCTATGACACCGTTATGCATCAATGTGCATTTAAATCTCAGGGGTTGCAATGTAATAAAAGCGGCGACAAACTTTAATTTCTGATAATTCTTGCGGCCCCTGTGGACTCAGTTTCCTCTGTGAAGCGTTTCCTCCCACTCAGTATTAACATCTTGATCTGGTTAGCGCATGTATCTGTTTTTCTGTTTTGAAAGGAGAAATAAATGGCTATATACGATTAATAACTGTAAGCTAATATCATCATTGTGACACAGAGTAAAAAGTTATTTTAGGGCCGTGCCTTACCGCCAGGCTACAGAGCGGTTTCTTTCCTCAGGCTGCTATACTCCTCAGTTCATCCTCAATTAGATTAGTTTTAGTTTTGTGACTCATCTGACCTAGATAAGTTGGAATTCGACTCAGTGGCAGGCATTAAGAGTAGCTTTAATAATTACACAGAAATAACCAATCTTCTGGCTTATCTAGCTCATACAGAGGCATCAGTATTACATTGAGATTGTTGCAAAACCATTTAAAAACTCCTCGTGGTACATTTAATGGATGAGAAAGAAGAAAAATAACAATGTTCTAACACAATTATTTATTGTTTGTATAATCAATATTCTATATTGTGTTTTTCATTTGTTTGTTTAATCTAATTTCCCTCAGTAGACACTAATGCTGAAAAACAAATGTGTAGTGGAGTAAATGAATACGTTATTTCCCTCTGAACTGTAGTGAAGGGTTAAAGTTGCAGAAAAGTTAGTTAGACTAGAACATTACAGAAAACAAATCAATATTACACAAAGGTCCATAAAACAAAAAATAACAAGTCAAATTGACGTTGATATTTAGCTTTATTTATTGCCGCACGTATGCATTCCTTCCATTCCAAAATAGTAGATTTTTGTTTTGTCATGTCATTATAGGCTACATTATAGAAGGTATAGGTGTGTTGTGTTTCATATGACAAAGCCTGCAATTAAACATATGTATTCCTATCTCATAATATATCAGACTGTGTCCAGAGCCATTCATTTATTTAATAAGATCTAGGCTATTTCATTTTTCTATAGAGGTTATTTGGGCATTTTGTTGAAAGTAACTAAAAGGTAGCGTAATAAGTAATACATTACTCTCATAGACAGTAATCGTGATGTCACTTTAAAACAAAGGTCACTTGTAATATGTTGTATATTGCATTTTGAAAGTAGCTTGCTCTACATTGTACATGGAGCTGTTATTTAAGGCTAAAAAAAAAAAAGTGTTCAAACAGAATTTTTTATTTCACATTTAGAAATGTTGCTCACATAAATGGCCATAGTCTGATGTGTGTGAACTTAAACATGTCTGTGAAATGCAAACTCAAACACAACTCAGAGGAAGTGATGGTGACCTCTGTCATCCAGCTGTGTGTTCATCACTGACAGGGACAGAAGATAGACAGACAGACAGACAGACAGATAGATAGATAGATAGATAGATAGATAGATAGATAGATAGATAGATAGCTTTATTAATCCCCAAGGGGAAATTAGGTCATCATAGCAGCAAAATAAAAGGGCAAATATTGAAACAATAAGAGACAATAAAGTCCTTTATACAATATGCAAAAAAATAATAAAGTACTATATACAATAAAATGCTTAAGTAGTTAAGTAATAAAATGAAACATTGAGGTAAACCTCTAACATACACTGACTCGAGGGGAAGATATGATTGACACTTCCTGCTTATTAGCCTATGATCGCTAGCACTATTAAAAACAATGCAGGGATATTGCTGTATTTTGTGCCCTCCATTGTTAGCAGCACCGCTTCCTTTTTTGGGAGCACCGGGTTTTATTCTGAAGGGCGTGACAGGAAGTGGCGCTGTGTGGGAGTGTCACAGACTGCCATAGTGAACGCCTTGAATGCGGCTTTCTAGAGGGACGCAGCTTGAACGCTAGACGGGTGAAATTGCGACGGTTCCGTTATTTAAGCGCCCCATTGTCAGTGTGTACCGGGTCTTATCGTCTGTTCGGGGAACTTGAAACATGGCTAGCCGCTCTCTGTGGTCGCTCTGCCTGCTGCTGGCGCTGCTGCTGCCGCTGGAAGGTAAGGCTTTGTCCTGCACACCTCCGCAGATCCACATGTTCTGCCTTTTGTGCCGCACTTTGATTATGAGGCCGAATAACGGGGTAGACCGGCCTGGCAGCGGCAGACGCTCATTTGGACTGGGAGCACAGATGCATTTATCACATACCCACTCAGAATATTAATGTTTTCTCAGCCAGCTACTGCAGAATTACATGTTTGATTTTTGATTTTTGGAGCTTGAATCAGTAATGATGCCTCCCTTTGCTCTTGGTCCATATATTACTGATGCTGATGTTAACCAGCTGTCACAGGTTCCAGTCGTCCATTTACAACATGTCCATTTTTTAAAGGGTGTGTTTCAAGCTGGTCCGGTTCTATTGAATAATGACATTTATTAGAGATCAGAGTGATGTGGCACCACCCACAGCAGCCTCAGTCTGTCTGGATTTACAGCCGCGTGTGCAATGCTGAAAATGATGTCACTTCCACCGATGATGAATATAGAAAGTTAGTCCCTTAAATGTGAGTAATGATCTCATTCTATATCACTGTGGTACATGTCTTCATATACCTCATATTACCACCACCCAGACACCCGGCTGCAGAGACACCCTCCTGACATTTTAATGTGCTTTATTAGAGGTGTTTCTTTCCTTCCAAAGGTCAGCGAGATGACCAGTCGAATTAAGGCACAGCCTGACAGAAAAGCTGCAGAAACCGAAAAGATTATGTATCCATCCAGTGGTCGGCCAGTACATGCAACGCTGCATACAAATTAAATTCAAATTATGCGAATTAATTTAATTTACTCCCTGTTGGGTTTGGGCATGTGATTTAACATGTCAGGTAGCTTACATAAATATTTTATTTCTGATGTGAGAGTCAGTTGGGGGTTATGTTCAGACAGGGTGTGGGATGATATTGTAGGCAGGACTGACATTTTACTGCTGCAGGGATGCACCCAACTGAATGTTATAGATGGGTGGTAGTTGTTAACATGGCCCTCAATCCTCTTTTGGTAAAATGACGCTCTGATGCCAGGAAATGAAGGTGATCCACAACACTGAGTTATTTGCCAGCTTTAAATATGCAGCAGCGGTCAAAATGCAATCACATTACAGTGCTTTCACAGTCCCCCTCCCCTCTTGCTTTAGACTGCAACAATTATATTTGCATAGCCCCCAATTCACAACAACACATGCCACTGCTATTCGCGCGCCTCACTGTTGCCCGCAACCACAGGAAGTGAAGCATAACTGTTGTGGGGCTTTACAGTATGTTGATATTTTATCGTCATGGTGACATGAGATGACATTCAGTCTTAGATTTTTCGATGAGGTTATACAGTGGTTTGTCATAAGTTTAGTCTTTCCTGGTTTATTGGATGCATTGCAGTGAAGTGAACTTACTAGACTGTTCAACTTGTTTTAGTACCCTACCTTTACCCACTTCAGTCATTATATCCATATTACTGATGATTATTTATAAAGAATTGTGTTAATATTGTGTCAAAATACCAATAGTCATCTCAACAGTATTGTCACAATATTTATATCGAGGTATTTGGTAAAAATCTTTTTAAAGTGATAAAATATTGTGAGTGTTAGAGGAGATTTAAAATATGAAGATATATATTGTGTTTTGGGCGATATAGCAATAATATTATTTTAAGACCAGCCCTACTAGATTAGGCTAATTTCAAAAGATAGGCTTTAGTAATGCGATAAGGTTTGTTGGAGCTAATCCATGTTGTGTTTTACATTAGGCATCCTTGTTGCCTAGGTTCAATACTTGCATGTTCGATTCAAGCTTGGAACCTTTGTTGCACGTTACCCCATCTCGCTCTGTCCCACAGTTCCCCGTCCGTCTGTGATAGAAGTGCCATAATCCTTAAAAGGAGCGGTTTAAAGTCTGCCCCTCGCATGGATAGGAAGCCAAAGCAGAGTTAGGTTAATAAGAGTTTATCGATCCCCAGAGGAAATGGTGTTACAGTGTGTCCACTCTAAATACTGCTTCATGTGGTCAAACTTCAATCCCGTAGTTCTTGCTAAATCTTGCAAATAATACATTTTAGTTCCAATAAAAGACACTTCTTTTTCATTTTGGTTCCTAAAACTTTCTTCACCCTCGTACTTTAGACTTAATGCTTACACGATGTCACAAAAAAATTTACTTTTTGGCTTATGGAAATATTTACAAATGATAAATGAATCTTCCTGGTTCGATAATGAACCTTGTTTGCAGTGGGAGGCATTCAGTCGACAGTTCTGCAGACGTCTCTTTTATCACGATGAACAGTGATTTTTGGGATCCGGAGAAGTTTCTTAGTTTCTGTACCAAAGTTGTCTACGCGTGCAAATAGACTAGAAAAATATAGGCATTATTAAGTCAAGATAAAATTTCCTAGCATTATCAACTCCTTTTATATTCACTGATGTGGTGTCATTTATTTTAGGATTACAAAGATAAGAAAGTTCCATAAATACTGTTGTATGTTATAATTTATATAGATAACAGCTGCATGTTGAAAGGCACGTACACGTACACACACAGTCTGCTTTTTTTGTCTCTGCTTTTGTTTCCTTTTTAGTAAATGGTCTCTGCTCTGCAGCCCGGACAACAGAGAGGATTAGGGCACTGTGGGCTCAGTTTGGCACCGGGGCCGGGGTTTTTGTATGCGTGTGACACAGCAACACCGGCAGGGCCTGGAAAGGCGAATACTAAAATATAAGAAGCTTAAAATCAAATGGGATGGGTTTCATACAACATGCACTGAGTCCTGTTTTGTTTTCTGTGTCAGTCAGTGTAACGTGTCTGCTTTCTCTGTCCATCCCTCTGTACTCTCCATTCTGTAGTCCTGTCTCAGGAGCTTGACCTGGGCGATGCCCTCGATGGTGACAGTAAACCATGTAAGTAAAATAGGGCGCCAGTCACTTATTTAAGGGCTAAGGTCCAGGAGATTTTCATTTAGTTTGGATGATTAGAGATCTGTTCACAGTTTATGCTTTAAGTTGATTTGTTTGTCATTATACAACACAGCGTTACGTAACTAAATTAAAGTTTGCCACTCTTTCATGCTACGCAAACATAGGACACACATAAATACACCAAGACAAAAATAATGACTTTAAATGGTGTACTGTAGAATATCCAATGTAAGCATGATATCTAAATAAACATTATATAATAATCTTTCACTTTCACAATAGCGACCCCGTCACCAAAGCCAGCAGCACCAGCAGCACCAGCAGGAGGAGCAGGAGGAGCAGGAGGAGCAGGAGGAGGTAAGAACCAGACTGCAACAACTACTGGAACATTAATCTTTCATTCTACATACTATAATGACTGAATGACACTGACATGAATGCAAAAGGTGTTATAATTCAGTGTTTTACGGAACACTTTCTAGCAAAGTTGACATTTTATTTTTCTTCAACAAAATATATTTTTTAAATTCCTGAAAAGACCACCTTTTATTGTTCAATGTCAACCAAAATAAGAAATGAAGCAGTATCAGATCGCTTCATGCATCCGTATCTTTCATTTTGTATTTTTCAACCTAAAGTACGACAGGTTTTTAGACAACCATAATCTGTGCGCGTATCATAACTCATGTCTGTACGTGAATCTGGCAAAGCAGACGAGTCGCCATTTTTGCCTTGGAGTCGCATCACAATATCAGTGCGTTTGAATGCAAGCTGTCCAAAGAAGTGACTGATTTTCTACTTTTACCCTTACTTTGTGTAAGGCAAATCATGACAAAACCTGCGCAGTTCTCAGCACTGTACACTTCACCTGGGCATGCAGAGGACCAAGATGTTTGCCAGAAGTTGAATATTATAATAAGAAAAACTATGATTGATACTATTGTTAATTAATTTTATTGTAACTGTGACCCTCTATGAGTGACCTGTAGTTTTGCATTTTGTTGCTCATCGCCAGTGATGAAGTAATCTTGAATAACTTACACAAATTCATATTTTAAATTGTTTTACCAATGTATTCAAAATCTTGATTGATTATGTACTGTTCTTGTAACAGATGTCTAATATGTAAAATGTGAATAACATTATGAACATTATCCATATAAGGTACCTTCATCAGCAACTCGGGATAATTCACAAATCGGTTACCAGATTCATCTGTAATTGTATTTGATTGTATTCAGATACAGTGCTGTCAATGTTCTCTGCAGACCTTAATCTGGAGGATTACTTTAATGTCGATGGCACCACCACCACCACCACCAAAAGCCCCACCAAGGTCGTGCCTAAAGTCCCCGCAGCCACAAAGGCCCCAGTCAAGCCCAAACCCAAGCCAGGTGAGAGAACGCACCTCCATGTTTATAGTCAGATTTCCTCCTAAAGCGTGAAACTCCACTGCAGAGAGCACCGGCTGTTTATCAGAAGCAAGTTTATTCTACAAACCCCCCCTTTATATATCTGCCTAGCCCTCCATTATATTTTATAAGCCTGTTTTTTCATCCTCCTCTGTTTTAATTTGCTATTAATCCAAATTCAACACTGCACATGTGTTTATGGCTAGTCTTAATACAGTCAGTATAATGTACATTTCCACAGCACTAATTTCATTAGAACAATAACAGAGTCTGGTAATAGTCAACATTCTGCTGATAAAACTTTTTTTTTTTGGATGTCAGTGTCACCACTTTGGTCCACACTGAATTGAACAGATTATTAAAACTATCACATATTTCCATAGAATTTAGTTCAGATATTCATTTCTTCCTCAGGATGAAGTGAAATAACTTAGGTGATCCTCCAACTTCTCGTCATTGGGTCATAATTTAAATTTGTCTAATTCTTTGGTTTACGGCAGGGGTCTCAAACTGCCAACTCCCGGGCCCCCAACTCCCCCTCCATCTGGCCTGCAACCTGATGTCAAAAATATAATATATTGATATGATATAAAATATAAACAATGTGCAGAAGTGATCAACAAATTATCATTGAATTATTCTCATTGATAATTGACTCTCGATCATATTAGAGAGTTTAGACGTGACAGCGTAAAACTCAAACTCAAACTCAAACTTTCAATTACACTTTATGTTCAGCTGGTGTGGCAGGCTGCCCCTCTATAGAGATATAATGGTATATTATTATATACACAGTGTATTTGGGCACAGGTATCCATACAGTCCAGTTCATTAAATAGATTAAGACAAAAGTTCACAGTATCTCTATCAGTCTTTAGATTGGTTGGGTAGAAAAATCAGTTTGCTTTGTGTTTGATTGTGTTCGTTCAGTTGACACCCTCTCACTTTACATTAATGTTGTTTTTTTTTAAAAACTGCTGTATTTGCATTTATGTTGCATTAACATTGATCACTGACCTTCTGACCTCTACAGCTGGCGAAGACTTTGACCTGGCTGATGCCTTGGACCCCAACAATGACATTGGTGGCAAGGATAAGAACAAGGGGCAGGGAGGTGGGTGGGATTATCTCCCAAAGGATTAGTATTAGTAACAATAGAAAATCATATTAGTACTGTTGCCTCACAGCAAGAGGGTTCTGGGTTTGAACCCGCTGGCCAGCTAGGGCATTTCTGTGTGGAGTTTGCATGTTCTCCCTGTGTCTGTGTGGGTTCTGTCTGGGTTCTTCCCACAGTCCAAAGATATGCCAGCCTGTTGGATCAGCACCAGGCCCCTGCAACCTGCAAATGATAAGCATTTATAGATATGAATGGATAAAATAATTTTGAAAACACAATCAGGCAGCAGTGGTACACCCATCCTAAACTCATGTTATATCAATAGTTTAATGGTCATAATGTAGCCATAGCCTATCAACTAATGAGGGACACTTGCTTACACACACAGAACTTACCACAGTATGATTTTCTGCTCATCACAGCTTGCTGGTTTCCGTTTTTTCGAAAAAAGGAACATTAACTTGTTGTTGTTTTCATGCATGTAACGTATCATACAGTCTAAATGTGCAGTGAACAACTCTGAATGAAGGACTTGTGCAGTAGATGTAATATTCTCTTCATCTGTTCTGATTTTCTTGTAAAGCTTCCAAAGAAGTTTGGAAGTTTTTAATGAGTGCGTACAGCTCATTAAAAGAAAATTTGAACTATGTTCAAACTACGTTTGAATAAGTGCCAGTTTGTTTAGTGCTACTGAAGAATCCTTGATTGAATCCTTGATGAAAACAATGAGCTCCTTCAAGAGAAGGAGCTCATTGTTTTCATCTGTTACTCATCATCCCCTCCCACTTCATGATACAGACACTGTCTTCTGCTTCACATGAAGAACAAAGAACAAAGAACAAAGCGTAGTTTCAAAGTCCATTCCCATATGTACCCTGATGTACAATCATATAATAAGCTATAAGACTGCTCACCTTTAATGTTATTTGAATTAGTTAATAAAAACTGTCATGTATACTGAGTGTTGGAGCTAGACTGATGTATCCACCAATATCAGTTTATTATAGATATATTGGTTTTACTGTATATGTCTGCTAACACCAAAGTACATGAATCCCAAAGTTAGTTTTACTTGCACTATAAAATGTTTTTCAAAGCTAATATTATCTTTTCAAAATAACATAAAACATGAAAACTTATTAATTATTGGATTTCTTTAAAAGGGCAAAATATCTGCCTCATAAGTCCAGTATCTGCTGGGCTATAGTATAAATTCTGCATCGAAGGCAAACAGTAATACTTCAAGAAATGATTTGTAAGATATGGCCAGAAATTAAAAATAATAAGCATTTTTTTTGAGTGTAAAGAAACAACAGTGTTGAAGTTATGTCAAAGATGTGAGCCCCGGGCCATCTTTGTCACGTATTGCCACTTTGGTGAAAGGCTTAGCTTAGTCGCGTAGTCTCAGCTGGGTGTCCTTGTTTTAGCTAATTTCACGTTTCACAAGCCTCCTCGCGTAACAAACTCGCAAAATAAAATCACAAATTGTCAAAAATTAAATACTCTTCCTACTAAACAGAAAATGTCAGAGTTCAAGTTTCTCTCTTTTTTCCAATTTTAGATGAGCTTAACCGCCTTGTAAGCTCATCATTAAACACACTTTACTGGCATGTGAAGAAGGCAACAGTCCTAGTCAGAGTTGCACCTCACCCTCACATATCGCCTCCATACCGTATCACGTTGTCAAACTGACCATGGCCGGACAAACTCAAGGGCCACTGGCTCCACGGCTAATTTAGCTAATTAGCTAAGGTAAGGTTGCTGCAGCCAAGAATATTTAGCAAAAAGTGGCGGTTGTCTGTTACTCTGCTTCCCCCTATATCTTTGTAGCTACCTTTAAATGGCCATATTTTACAAATGACACCATCAGGAAACTTGATTTAGAACTATGTTAATACTACAGGTATACATTTGATGCACTGTGCAAAGCATTTAGTGGAATCTCATTGAATCAATCTCATTGGATATGGATTTGGGCAACCTGGACTGGAGGCAACATTGATTGAGTATCAGTTGACACAAGGAATGAGACCAGCATCTGCAACTCATACACCACATTACTTAAACAACCCAGCAAATGACAGACAAAAGCGCTGTACTAATTTATGATTTAGAGTTTCTTGTACCTTTAAGCAGTTACACTTTGTCATTTAGTCACTTCATTCTTTATCAACAGTGTGGTGATTACTTCTCTTTCAGGTGGATTTTCTGACAGTGATCTGATGGATGTTGGTAAAGATGATACCTACAAACCTGACAAAGGCAAAGGTAACATCTGGACATTTCTTTTTATAAAAAAAAATCTTGTTGTTATATAAGAGGTCAACACTGCATTCTAACAATTCAAACAGATGTGAGAACATGGGCTGGTATTCTGTGTTTCCACAGGTGGACCAAGCGGTGACAAAGACCAGATGAAAAATTTTGACGACAACAGTGGTGGGTTTTCCCCTGTCTCCAGTGTGTTCATTAATGCATGTCTGTCTGTTTGACTCATTTAGTTTACTGTGTGTGTGTGTGTGTGTGTGTGTGTGTGTGTGTGTGTGTGTGTGTGTGTGTCTTTTGGTTTTACTTCTGCTTTGTTTTGCTTGCATTTA
>OMLP01023735.1:0-10535 GCA_900302685.1 Spondyliosoma cantharus | reverse complement strand
ACATGGCAGTTAAATATTGAATCTGTCCACCAAATATACACCAGATTTCAAAAACGGAATTTATCTTAGGGGGTTAGTAACTTCATGAGCTGAAAAAAAGTGATTTCGCTACCACCCCTGCACTGCTATCGTGATTTTTCTAGTACTAGGTGTGTATACATTGCCAAAAATCAATGATAGCATTTGTCCCCCCAGATGATACCGATGGCCCAAATTTGGGGCCCTGGCTCATGGACTATTTCATCCTTTAACTAACTCTTCCCTATTTCTCTTCGATCTTCTTCTTTATCCCTCTATCTGTCTTACATCAGAGGTATTAGAAGTGAATGCTGGCGCCCTGGGGCCAAGGACCATGTTACAAGGCCCTACCAATACACATCATGTGAATGTCTTTGTGTGAATCTCATTGCAGAAGAGATAATTAGGGATAATGACATCTATTTAGGTTAGGGTGGACTGGCCATGTAAAAAGGTCAAAAGGGGTATGAGGTGAATAAGTGACTGACTTGATGTCTTTTTCCACATTTTACTGTGGCCCTGTAGTTATCAAAAGTTCTAAGAATTACAGTAAATTAATACACCACATAATGACCTCTTACTCACGAAGACCCAGCCAGTTAGAACAAAGGATTTAGCCCAAATGTGCTCCATTGATAACTTGTTCATTAGTCTTGACAAAGGCTTTCCTTCTGCCAAGCAGTCCAGTCCAGTTGGTTAAGGTAGGCACCACCTGCTCCTCCACCCAGACACTCAGTACAGGGTCTCCTCTGCAGAGGGTCATTAAAACAGCTCAACACATCACTGGCAGCCCCCTACCCTCGCTAGAAGACATCGCCAGCAAGCGGTGTCTTAGAAGAGTGAGGGCAATCCCTGCTGACCCCTCACACCCAGGACAGCACCTGTTCAACCTCATGCATATATTGTTTATCCCCTTTTAATCCTTTTATGCTATTTTTATTTATTCTGTTTTGATATTCATACTGCACTGACCAGAGAAGCACTGCAATTTCATTGTATACTTGATGTGCAATGACAATACAGTTTCTATTCTAGTCTACACATTAAAGTTATTTTTGTGTTTCCATTATCAAAAGTTTTGGATAGTATCAAAAGGACTGCTCCATTTGTTCTGCTTTTCCGTTACCCTTCTGGTGAGATCCCTCAGCACAATGATTTGACACTAAAAGGTGGGGTTGAAACACTGCAGACCACT
This sequence comes from Spondyliosoma cantharus, assembly GCA_900302685.1. Taxonomy (NCBI): domain Eukaryota; kingdom Metazoa; phylum Chordata; class Actinopteri; order Spariformes; family Sparidae; genus Spondyliosoma; species Spondyliosoma cantharus. Next base: position 9,322 of record OMLP01023735.1, on the reverse strand, counting down.
AAATTGGTCAGTTGGAACAACCAGACCTGTCTCATCTTCTGCACTCAAATGTAGGATTCCCAAACTAATTTCATTCATTAATGAAGACATGCATAGATCTTATTACAAAAAAAAAAATGAAGATGGGAAGAAGGCAGGGGGCTTTCTTAATAGGTATGGGAAGATATGAAAATTTCACGTAAAGATTATCCTGGCCAAAGTAATTGAAATTCAATATATCATCCCGATAATCATTGGTTCTCACGTGAAAAGATGGATAGTGACATGCCACGCTATTTTTTTTGTCACCAACAGGTACACAGTACAAAGTTACTATGCTATCACCAGGATCTATTGCCCACCGTTCGATAGGAACTACTTCTCATTCCACCTCGTATACATACTGCGGCTCTATAAATGTATGAGGCGTTAGGCATTACTTAAAGGCATATTGATGATGGCAGACCGCAAGCGCAGTCTCAGAACAGCTATGAAGCTGAATGTGATGTGTATGGATGGGCTGTGAGGTAGCACACAAACATTGTTAAGCGTCTGAGAGTTAATCACAATGCAGAATATGAAGACAGACTGCAGCTGTGTACTGAAGAGGAGAAAAGAGTTGCTGCTCGGGACTAAGTGGTCAAAAAAAATAAAAGAAATATTAGAATATATATATACTCACACTATATACAAACACACGATATATATGTATATATATAACACATATAATATAAAAACAATCTAAAGCTCAAGCCTGTAGAGAATTATACCTATTCTTAAGATGCTAAACCATGAACTATATATTGATATAGAGATTCTCTATATTTCTCTACATTATGTTTGTTATCTCTGAGAAGTCTTTAAATAAGAAATCTTACATTAATTAATTGAAGAAAAGATTAGTCTATATCTTAGTTTCATTATGTAGCTATAATTTGAAATTATTCAAATTATAATAATTCTATTTTCTATTTTCCTTTGCTGAAGAAACAAGAACCAGATCCAACCAATTATGCTGGTATCTGCAACACCATCCTTCGTTTTACTTGGTAGCAGCATGGAAAGAAAATCAGTTGTATTGCACATCACTAATCACGATTATCCCAATTTGCAATTATCTTGACAATAGAAATTCACCATGATCAACTTATTGTGAGTGTTTTTGCCAAGATCTTTGATAATATCATTTATTGTCACATTTGTATTTCTAACACAGTGGTGCACCTATCACAATCCACACACCGAGCTCCATGGGATCCTCTATAAATGTTGATGCCACTTTCCAAACATGTGAAGTCTATAAGAAGGCTTCGTAAATATGAAAACCTAGCATTAACCTTGAGGTTACCATGCTAACCACAAATCTTGGTTTTACGCACAGGCCTCTGGCCTCTTCCCACTCTACATGAGCACTCAGTAGGTGTGAGGAGCACATGGGATTGTTTCCACAGCTCTGTCTTTTGATAGGATAATCCAAAAGGTGACCATGTTAGGACAACAAATTGGCAAGTAAATCCAAGCCAAGCTGCACACACTCAGACAGACGGTGTCATCATTCACACATACAAGTGAGTAGGACACATCCATGACTAGGCCTGTATTTTTTCTGAACCTTTGACTAGATCATTCCCCACAGAAGGGCTAGAACTATCATTGGGACATGTACTAACCAGCCTCTAACCACACAAAGCCACGCAAAAATGTGTGTAACAAGATATCCCTCAATATTTTGGCCAAACAGCATAAAACAAGAGAGGAACAGCATGACACAAGAGAGGAAGGCAGATGAGGGAAATGGATTTCCTGTGGACTCACTGCTGAATCAATGCCACAATCATATAAAACCAAGGAAAATAGCCATCACAAATGCAGTCAGAAAGGGCTACCCAGGCCAGTAGTTACTGCTCATTGCTGAACATGTCTTGTGCTGCTGAACAACAGTCTGTTGCTGCATGTATCACTCACATGTGACAGAGCATCTGACACTGTCACAATAAACGTAAACCACAAACATGCTACACCACTGCTGGTTATAGCAGCATGTCAGCATCAGAACATTTTGGCTGCACTTTTCTGCCATTCTTGTCTTCTCAACAATCCTATATTAGGCAATGCGAAAAAATTTAAATTCACATCATTTGGGCTGGGTGGGTCGATGATGGTGGGGTTGCACTGCTCAGAAACAAAAAGTATGATGGCTCTTTGGAGTGAGTACACACTCGCACAAGTAACGTGACTAATCACAAATGATCCTTCCATCCAACTCACATGATTAAGACAAGGCAAACATTTGCAATGCATTTGGTATGAGCACACCATTACAGTTTTCTTTGGGTATATTTTTGGAGGTGGACATACATTTTTGACATGTTTTGATCTGATTGATACAAATTCAAAGTCAGTGAAGTATGTTTTTTATTACTATTTCTTTATTTACACATATGGAGAATGTGAACGAATGAAACACAAATTAGGCAGTTACTATCCAACATTTTGCTCCACGCTTTAGCTTATTTTGTAGTGAGTACACCACTTTTATGGAGAGATCATCATGACACATGCACACACATACTCACTGACCTGTGTGACTCATCACCACTTGTTTTGAAAAGTTCTATCGTCTTGAAGCCACTTGTTGATTTATGGCAGTTTGATTAACTGTGCACTCCTGGGTTTCAACCTTACGTCTCACCATGTTTCATGTCACATTCCCCTTGCTGTCTTTCACCTTTGAACCACAGGCTCGCTCAATTAACCCTTCTGCCCATTTTGTCCTTTTATTTCTACCTGTATTTAAAATGGAAGTTATCATTACTGAGTTAGTTAATGTTTGGGAGTTTCAAGGAAACTATTTTGAAGTCTTCTCATGTTTGCCTGTCAGCCTACCCTTTTCACCTTTGTTAATGTTTTCATCATGTCACGGTGCTGCCATGGCAGCCTGTTTGTGTTTTCTGTGTTTTCTGTGTTCTGCCTTTCCCCCCTCCTTTCTCCCTCTCCTGTGTGTCTGTGGGTGTGGCAGCAGCAGCAGCAGCAGCAGCAGCAGCAGAGTGGCACACCTGAGAGGGATCAACTCATCACCCACTGGCAATATCTGTCTGGTCTCGCCACCACTTCGGCGCTAGATCGTTGCATCCCATATGGTGAGCTCAGAGTGCTACTACCTTGTGTGCTACCATGCATTGAGTATTTAGTGTTTCCTGTGTTTTTGCCTTTTGTCGTGACCATCTCTTTGTCCGTTCCTGCAGTGATCTCCAGCGCCTTGCAGTTTTGGTTTCCTACTCACCCGAGTTCCTCTGCGCTGGCTCTGGTCTTCTCCACTTGCCTGCCTGCCTGTCTGTCTATCTGCAACCCCGGTCATCCCATCCACTCTACTCACCTGCACAGTTTGTTGAATAAACCACTTGCTCACTAATTCCAATCTCTGTATCTGCATTTGGGTCCTCAAATATTACCTCACCATAACACATCTTGTTGTGTGTGTTCATCAAACAACGCTAACACCCAGTTTGAGCTAATCTTATCTGGTGCAGGAAACACATTTCAGGGTCTTGACCCAAACAACTGGGCAGGAAATGGGGTTCTGAGCTGATGGGAAGGACAACCTAATGGGCTGAAGCAGCAACAAATGGCAACAAACAGCAACATAAAGGAGGTTCCCTTGTGAAAACATCTGATTGGCTTTTTCTTGTATCTCAGTAAGTGAAGTATCACTGAACTACATTTAAGACAAGCACACAAATCTGTACATCACAAATTCTTAATTCTTAATTCTTTGCTTTCCATCACTCACTCATTCATTGAAATATATTTGGGAAAACATCTTTAAGTACTAAGAGCAATGGGCCTTCTGTTTGGTGGTTTCACTACTCAGTCAAGAGTTTCAGTCAGTCCCACTTCACCTGGAACATTATCAGCCATGGCAGGGATTTGCGTTTCCATTATGACAGGTCAACCTAATGACCCACTTGTCTTGAGTAGCGATTCCTCACTGCAGTACTATTGAAGAATTGGGGCTAATAATGCTCTACTAATTTGGTGATGAATGCCTTCAGATGAGTTTATGCTTTATTGGTAAGCTGATCTGATGGGACATTAAAAGGAATAGCTTCGCTGTTAGTGTTTGCCAAATGGAGTGCACCCAGTGGCTTGTGGCCCTTACTCCTTACTCTTCCAGCAGTATCACCTCTTCTCTTACCAACACACAAAAAGCACTTTTTGTGACAGAGAATACGCAGTGACGGGTGTGAAATAGTGGCTTAGACATCCGCAGCTGAGGAATTTATTCCCTAAACCACTGTTATTAAAACTTGAATAAGAGAGAGGGATTGGGACAGGTAGTCCAGACAAGCCTGGGCATGATAGCTAAAGAGAGAGGGGAGGTCAGAAAAGATTAAAAGAGCTGAGAGGAAGGACTAAATAAAGTTATTCAAGATATTGACAGTCCCTTTTTATGGTGTTTGGACACAAAATATTTATCATATAGCTGTTGGAGAGTCATGCCTATGAAATACCTTTTCATGTGACATGGAGATGCATCAGAAATACGAGGGGAAAAGATAGAGGAATGCAGAGCTGGTGAGGCGTTGAGGTGTGGAAAATAAAAGGAGAGATAAGAAAGCTGTCTCAAGGAGGAGGACATGGAGAGAGTGATATACAGTGAATAGAGAATAATCTATGTGACTATGGAAACATAACTGATCTTGATTCAGTATGTGGCTGCATTGACGACTTGGGATGATGGGCTGGGTTTCTTATGGTCTATTACTGACTGATAAGAGAAAACATTGTTTTCTACTTCTCTCTCATTCTTTTTCTGTCGCTTTCTTTTGTCTTCTGACATTTGTTATCCTCTGTATGTGACAGAGGAAGGGAGTAGAAGAAAGGCCCTGGGTCCTAATAGTCTTTTACTTAATGGGGACCTACAAATCCTGCACAGTATGTCCCTTAATTAAGATTTCATAATAAACAGCATTATCTTCCAGCTCATTCTCATTTCTTGTGAGCAACAGTTGGGTTGTTCATGTTTTCACTGTTAGCGAACTTCTTCTGTGTGTGGGGAAGGGAGGGTATCAGGCATGATTTTCCACATTAAGTGTTACATGGCAATATAATAATGACTCTGACATCATTCTCCCTCCCCTAACAAACCATTCTTCATGTGACAATGGTAATTGTGAGGATTCAAACAAAAAAAACATCATCAACATCTCATATTGGTCAGCTTATACAGGTAGATCTCAAGGATTTTGTGGAGAACAAACTACATGACAGTGTACCCAAAGTACCCAAAAGTCATACTTGAGTAAAAGTACAGATATCGTATGATCTCATATTAATTGTACTTAAGGATCAAAAGTACAAATAAAATTACATATAGCATAGCATATTGTATTGAAATCTATATATTTACTGTATTCTATGTGTCAACTGACTATAGGCCTGGCCAATAATCTTTCTGATATCAGCATTTTTATGATTATTGGAATCAGTGACTTATTTTGAATCCGATTATTGATCAAATAAATTAATCTAAAAATGTACTATTTTGGCTCTGATGTAGCATGTAATCTGCAAAGTAACTCGTAACTGAAGTTTTCAATTAAATGAGTACAATATGTGTCTAGGATAAAGTACAAAGAAAATGGAAGTGAAGTACAAGTACCTCAAAATTTACAGTATTTGAATAAGCATACTGAGAAAATCTGAGTTAACATGCTAACTGAAGCTAGGAGTATGGGTGGATCCGCCTGGTATATCTCTTTCATCTCAGAGGAATTGGACTAATTCCCTGATGAAATTTAAGGAGGCAAGGGGAAAATCCCAACTGGCGCCTTAGAACAGAAGCCTTCTGTTTGTAAAACAGCTCACGTGAGTTTCTGAATCTGCAGTAGACAAGACAGTCATGTAAACAACCAAGGGTCTCATCATAGTAAGTTGGGACTAGAACAAGGAAGGATATCCCATCGATCCAACTAACTGACATGTTATACATGCATGAATGATCTGCATGGATGAAATTAAGATTATAGGGTTTATATACTGTACAAGCCTCTTGCCCAAACACAATGTGAAATGTAAACAGGAGAAGCTGGGGACTGAACCACCAACCCTAGGATGAGTGGACAACCCACTGTACCTGAGTCAGACCAACACATTCTTATGCCTTATGCTTCAAAATAGGATGCTCTAACTACTCCTCTAGTGTCTGTTTTCACATTTGAAGGCCTCTGTGGTCAAGTTAGCAATAGTAAGTAAATCTTACATTGTCGGGTTACTCTGAGTGATGTAATCAAGGCTAGCATGCCAATGTGAGCAATCTGCCTCGCTACCAAAACTCTTTAGAAATCTCATCAAGTCAGTTACTGATAACAAATTAAAAGGCAAATATGTGTGTGTAGGTTTTTCTATAAACATCAATGTTCAGTCCTTTTGGACTGTGCAGTACACATTGAAGAATACAGAAGCCTCAACATTGAGGTGTACATAAAACCTACAAACACAGATCAATACTTGCTGTTCGACTCTCATCAGTCACTGGAGCACAAACTGGTGATCATCAGAACCCTGAACCATCGGACTGAGACCAGACCCACAAGGACAGCGGGAAAGGATAAAGAACAGAGTCACATCAGGGGAGCACTTAAAGCCTGTGGCTACCCAAGCTGAACCTCTGTCAAAGCTGCTATAAGATCCAGCGCAGACAGAGAGGAGGAGACGAGAAAACTTAAGAACATTGTCATTCTTTATGTTGCAGGAACATCTCAGAAACTCAGGAGGATCTTCAACAAACATCATGTCCTGGTTCACTTCAAAACTAGCAACATGCTGAGGCAGAAACTTGTCATTCTTAGGACAAAACACCCAGGTATAAACAGAGTAATGAAGTTTATGATGTTTAATGCAGCCAGGAATGCACAGATTTGTACATTGGGGACACAAAACAACCTCTTCATAAGCAATTTGGTGCAAATGAAAAATCATTCCTTTGAGGACAACACTGTAAATACTTGGCCAGAGAACACAGATGGTTTAAAAGAGGAGTAAGGGATTCCATCTATGTCAAACTGGAACAACCATCTTTGAACAGAGGAGATGGCCTAAGACATCACTCATCACCCACCTACAATGCAGTTCTGAGTTCACTCCCCAGACAGCTTAACAACCATTCGAACCTGGGCTCACCTAGCACTAGCAACCCACCTGAAGTCCGGTTGGGTCAACAACCCACAAGCGACCCTAACGACTATGAAACCCAGAGTTCACACGTGTCCTAAACAACTCTGTAAGGACACTCCCACACAAAGTTTAAAAAGGCAGAGTCTGTTGTTGGCTCTAAGCTTGTCACACTGGAGTAGGTGGTGGCGAAACTGCTGGCAATCATGGAGAATGTCTCTCACCCCCGCCACAAAACTCTGGACAAGATAAAGAGCAGCTTCAGCAACAGACTCATTCAACCCCGCTGACTAAAGGAACGGCACCCGGAATCATTCTGGTGCCATCAGACTTTACACCGCTCACTTCAAAACACACTTATTAAAGTTACTTACTAAATTATAATTAATGTAAATAAAACTGCACCTTATTCTCTTGCACATTTACTCCATGATACCTCAGCATTTTATTTTATTTACCTCAATATTTTATTTTATTTCATAACTACTTAAGCATTTTATTGTATGTAGCACTTTATTGTTTCTTATTGTTGCTATATTTGCCCTTATATTTTGATTGTATTTGTACTTGAATGTAATTGCTGCTATGATGACCTAATTTCCCCTCAGGGATTATGAAATCCATCCATCCATCCATCCATCCATCCATCCATCCACCACATCTTCAAGAAACACACAAGTCCAGTTACCTATAAAATAGCACTTAGAATTATCATGTCCTTGTGTTGCACAATTTTGAAGTCAAATGGTGGCGTTATTGCCAGTAATAAAAGGCTGTTTTGGAGGACTGCTACTTGTCTATCCTCTATCTTAACTCAACAATAGGGGTTGAACAATTTACAGAATTTCAAGATACCACAATAAAGAATGCTGCTGTGATACCGCTGTAGGACTGTGACGGTATCTACCAACATATCACATAGGTATTTTGCTCGTAAAGTTCATGGATGTATCAAGGGAAATCCAAATTAATGCATTCTTCTGGGTTGCCTTGTCATGGCATTGTTATGTTTGCACAGCAAAGGGCGTAGTCATACTGCTCAAGAACAGGCATTCTTATAAGACCCACCCTACTCTGCCTGTGATTGTTTGGCTTTGTTAGTTTTATTCTCACTGCTTGACTGTTTCACTGTAACACATAGTGTTTTCTGTGGTGTTTGACCTGTAATAGTAGTCCCACTGTACAACCAGAGGGATGGAGGGATTGCTACTTGCTGCTGTGTCGTTTTGCAATTGTACATAGTCCAATGGCTACTTTAAGTAAAAAGTAAATAATACAATAAAAAACATTATATGAATTATAAATGCTGTATACATCACATGTATTATTAAAGGACATTGTTCTAGTCTTTTTTTGTTTGTTTCTGTTTTTGGAAATATTATGATAAATATCCAACCATAGACTTTATATCATGATGATATCATACTGTGTTTTTGGTATGGTTACATGCCTACTTAACACCATTCTTTTTTCTCCTGTATGTCAGGAGCACTTTTGGATAAGTTAAGAGTTCATTGTGTGTTTTTGCCTTGATATATAAAACAGCTGTTGACTCCTTTACGAGGTGCTTTCAATTAAAAATTATTTATAATTTTCTTGCTACGAGAAAAATGTTAAATATTTGGGGTATTAGCCAATCAGATAAGTGCAGGTTTTGTGGTACAGAACCTGAGACAATAGTTCACCTCACTTCATAGTTTTTGGTATTGCCATATTGTATCTGCATTTTGGGATCAGGTTAAAAAGATGTGCATGAAAATGAGTTTGCACCTAGAGTTGGGTCTCTTTCCTTTGGTGTTGGGGGATGTTACAGAAACAAAGCCCTATACTGTAAATTTAATCATATTATTAGGGAAAAAGTTCATCTTCAAGGCAACTGGAGTAGAATCCTTAAATATACACAGATTTAAGGGTCTCCTTAAACACCAGTTTATTTTGGAAGGATATATAAAAAACAATGATTACATTAATCGATGGGAAAAGATCATAGAGGCCGAGGGATGGTGAGAAAAGATTTGCATATCTAAATAAAAAATAAATAAATAAAAAAAACGGTCTATCCTTCCTATTTTTGTTTTCCTTTGCAATAATATATAGGCTACTGTTGAGCTAGTTTTTTTGACTATCGTTACGTTTCCATTTCATTGTATTAGTCCCTTGTTGTCTGGCA
>OMLP01023731.1:0-25668 GCA_900302685.1 Spondyliosoma cantharus | reverse complement strand
AGGAAGTGACATCACTCTGTTTCCAAGGTTACTAAAGTAAGGATGATTCAGTGACTCTTCTGCTGAGATCCTCTTCTTCCCCTCAAACTAAAGGTTAAATAAAGTTTAACATTAAACTTTATTGTCCACTTTCTGCTTTTTCTGCTACAGGGAAATGATGTCAAATATCATTATCATTATTATTATGATTAATTGAACGTTACAGTTGTAACCCATAATCATTACGAGTTATTGGAGTGAAATATTTTCTTCATATTATTTTGAACTGGACAGAAAACACTAAATCAAAACCAGTGAGATGTTTACTGACCTGCAGGAACTTTGACAACAGCTCCACTCCTTCACTGCTGAGCCTGAACAACACACACACACACACACACACACAGTTGTGTACCTGAGTGTAGTACAGTTGTGTACCTGGGGGTGTGGTTACTCAGTCTCTCGGCGCTGTACTGAGGGTAGTTGTAAGTCACAAACTCTTCATTAGAACTGATCCCTGGCCAGCTTTGCTCTGTGGGAGTTCCTGCTCACAAAACACACATCAAACGAACACAAATCAAATTGGATGCATTAAGTATACAGAAAATACATAATGTCCAATAACAATAAATGAAGCTGATTGGTTCTCACCCAGCAGTTTAAAGATGAAGTGAAGCTCCTCCTCCACTGTGGAACCAGGAAACAGAGGTCGACCAGTCACCATCTCATAAAAGATACAACCAACACCCCTACAGACAGACAGGTGGAGAGAAAGACAGGCAGGTGGAGAGACAGTTGAATTCCTCTGTCTATTCTTCATCAAATATCTAATATTCAGTTCAGGCTCACCACAGAAGTAGAATATCGACACAGTCAAATGGTCACAGAGTCAACATTTAATAGTAGTAGGACTACAGAAAACTACAGTAATAATACATAAATACTACAGTGGTACTACAGTAATACTGCAGTACTGACCACATGTCGATGTGAGTGGAGTAGTCAGTGCTGCCCAGCAGGATGTCAGGTGGTCGATACCACAGCGTCACCACCTCGTTAGAATACGTCTTGGTCGGGATTGACTTGGCTCGAGCCAAACCTGAAACACACACACACCATCATTAGACTAGATTACATTACACTGTAGCAGTCTCATTGTTTGAGACTTGCTGTCTTTCTTTGTTTTGGGATGATTTTCAAATTCCCTCAAGACTAACTGTATGTGATTCAGATTCAAGATTCAAGGTGTTTATTGTTATATACACAGTAAAGAAACAGGTTTCCCTGTACAATGAAGGAGGGCATAAATTAGTAACGATCACAGTGATAACACACCCACAGAGACAGAAAAATACCATGCTTTTGTCCTAAGACACTGAGTCTTCACTTTGTAACAGACCTGTGTCTTGCTCTGTGAATGCTCCTCTTGTACAAGATTAAAACCTTGTTTGAACTTTGAGCTGACTCCAATCTCCTTCCTCCAGTTCTAAATTATTGCAGAATTAACTCCTGTCTGTTTTTTAGGAGTCTGATGGCAGTGGGAAAGAAACAGTTCTTTAGTCTGGTGGTCTTGGACATAACACTTCACCTACCTGAGGGTAGAAGTGTGAACAGACTGTGCTGGGGGTGGGTGGAGTTGTTGAAGATGGAGGCGGTTCTCCTGTGGACTCTGCAGTGGTAGATGCTCTACAGAGAGGGCAGTGAACTTCTGGTGATCTTTAGTCTTTACCACTCTCTGCAGGCGTCTGCGGTCCAAAGCAGAAATGCTGCCGGATCTCAGGCGACATGCCAAAATTCCTCGGCCTCCTCAGAACATACAACTGCTGTTGGACCTCTTTACCAGCCGTGTGGTGTTGAGTGACCAGGTGTGGTCATCACTGATGTGGACGCCCAGGTATTTAAAGCTGCTCACCCTCTCTACTTCAAGCTCATGGATGTACAGTGGTCGATGAGGTCTCCTCTTCTTCATCACGTCCACTATCATCTCCTTCCTCTTGTCCGTGTTGAGGGTTAGGTTGTTGTCCTCTCACCATGCCACCAGACTGGCCACCTCCCTCCTATTACTGCGGTGTCGTCCGCCAACTTTAGGATGGTGTTGTCTTTGTGGGAGGCGACAGTCGTAGGTGATCAGGGTGTGACTTCCCCTGGTGAGACAGTGATCTGTCCAGGAGGAAGATGATGGCGTTGTCCACTCCGATGCCAGGTTGATATGCAAACTGGAGTGGGTCCATAAAAGGACCCACCAGAGGGCGGAGATGGACGAGGACCAGCCGCTCCAGGTCTTCATCAGGTGTGAAGTGAGAGCAACTGGTCTGTAGCTGTTGAAGTCTTTTGGGTGAGGGATCTTTGGTTCTGGTACCACGCAGGAGGTTTTCCACAGCAGTGGCACTTTTCCCAGCTTCAGGCTCATGTTGAAGATGTACCTGAAGCTGTGAAAAGTGCCACTGCTGTGGAAAACCTCCTGCATTGTACCAGCACTGCTTATATTCACAGTCTGAATGATAGCCTTGCCATGGCAAAAGGACGATCAGTCAAAAGCAGTTGGCACTGCTGCATCCCACTGAAATGTTAGTTTTAGGGTTGAAAGTCCTCTATAAGTGTAAATCACAAGGCCAATGATTCCAATATCATCTAACTAAATCTATTACCAAGTGCATTTAGTTTGCATTTAAGTGTTTAATCTAGTGGAGCCCACATCAATCCAATCTTACACTCACTTTGTTAATGTTTTAATTACAGCAATAATGATATTGATCATATGATATTACGTTACATGACTGAATCAGCCATCAGCCAACATCAAACAACTTAGGAATGTTTTAAAAAGTTGTGGTTGAGTGAGGTAGAGAGTGAATGACGAGAGGGAGCTGCATTAGGGAGAACAAAGCAGTGAATCAGAATAAGAAAACATCCGCCTGTATAGAAACACGCCCACACCTCTCTGTGTGCACACTCCACTCTGTCCACTGTTTGCCTAACTGTTCTGCCTATGTGTATGTGTCTGTCTATGTGGGTATGTGTGTAGCTCAGCCCCGCCGTCAGTCAAACAGGCACATACCTGTCAATTTATATACATCAATGACAGACCAAGAGAAGAGGAGAGAGACAGAAATAGAGATGTATCCTTGTCACTATATTTTTAGTGTGAGTCCCAACCTCAGGCTGGTATTGGCTTATGCCCAAAAGCTGACACCCAATAAAAACGTTCTGAACACAGAAAAATACTAAGAAGGTCTCCATAGATATAGACACTGCCGCACAGTTTTAGTAATGACTGAGAAGAATTACTTAAGAGTCAGTTATGAAGGTCAGTATATACATTTTTTTTTTTAGGAAAATCCTGCATTCGATGCCTTTAAAAGTAAAAAAACAAAACAAAAAAAAAACATGATTGTCTTGTCCTCTTTTCTGGTCCACTCTCTCTTTCTCATGTATTTAACCCTTATGCGTCTTCTTTAAGAATTATCTGAAGGTCAATTTAGAAAAAAAGACTGGCCACATTTTGCCAAATATGTCAAATTAAGAACCATGATATTCTCAGGTCTGCCTGGAATGTAGCACAGAAAAGAAAAATGTATTTGTACTGTGTGCATTAGGCCACGCCAGCAGGGAGCCCCCAAATTTTGCCAATCATTTGCATCTTGCAAGACTTTGAATGAACTGTGAAATACTGTCTTTTACTGTGAGGTAAGTAAAGAAGATAAGATATGAAAATACTTTATTGATCCCTCACCAGGGAAATTAACTATTTACTGCTTGAAATTCACTATTTGATCAAATATTTTGTACTAGGTCGGACCTATCTACCTGCATTGCTGAAATAACTACACAGTATAACGAAACCACAGGGAAATGCACTTAGAAGCTCCCTCTAGTGTTTAACTCAGATAAATAAAATATGCCTGCAGCAGACACAGCAGGGGAAACAAAAGTAGAATATTTCTACCCAATCTACCCAACTTTAAAATCCACTCAGATCTTCCACATTTAAACAGAAACAAAACACTAGGTGAAGCGGTTGCGATGCACCAGTGTATCATGCTCGGATACACCTGAGAAATGTAATTGTAGAAATGTAATATAGATAATGTGTAGTGCACATCATCATCTGTAACATCAAACGGAACATAAATCTGACCTTTTAAACATACTATTTTGGCTTCAACAGTCAAATGACATTTCCCTGCTTTCTCTAAAATCACATGACATCAACATATAATGTTTGAATGTTTCCAGTGAATACTGAAAGTGAAAGCCTGGTTGAATTATTTCCAGGTTTCTGAGCTTGTGCAAGCCTGTAGAAATATCGTTTCTGGTTTGTGTTGCTGCTCCCCGGTGTACAAGGCCATCTGAGATGTCACTAGGGGGCATTGTTATACCACAGGAGGAAATACCTGCCACCAATAAAACATACATCCATTACTATGGCAACTACATTTTCCACACTCTCTCCTCTGAGGAATATATATATTTTTATGTTTTCTCAGTAGCACAAAAACAAAGAGCAGAGGTCAGCATGAGCGACTGTACATATTAATAAAAATAAATTGCCAGGAGGAGTCAGACTCTAAATTTGAATTAAGTGTTTTTCAATTTGGCAGATATGTTGTTTAGAATGACTCCCACTTAAACACGCTGTGACTGAAACATGGAGAGGAATCCACAGATTTCACTTATCAGCAACTGAAGTGTTTTGAGCCAAAGAGAAACACAACCTGAGTTCAAGATTATAGGTCAATGTAGCACAATGGCTTTATAATGGGTAGAAAAGTGTGATCTCCAAGCTGTGCCCAGGTGTCACTCTCTTTATGGAGGGGTTATGTCAAGGTTCACAACACAACGTTCACTGCTGGTTCGAGTGCTAATTGGAATGCAAGCTCCTTCCTGAAGGCCTTACGGGAATGGAGAGTGTCATGGACAACCTGACAGTGAAGAGCTTTAACCATGGTCTATATGCGTTGGTCGAGGCCTGAGTGTTTCTGTGCATTCCCAATCCATTAAAAGCCCAAAATCAAAAAAAACAAATAAATACTTTATAAGGTACCTCAGTTAAAACCTCTCAAGGCGCTCTCAATGTGCTGTAAAACGCAAATAGTTGCACACTTTGACCGCTGTATTAAGAGACATATGAACTCTTAATAAAATACATAACTTGAAAATAAACCAATGAATGAACACTCTACACAAAGCACCATTCTATTGAAAGACCTCACCAAACCTAACCTCGATCCCCAAATTATTCATGGAAATTCAAATCTCAAATTTATAGTCCAGCTAAGCCTATTGGTCGACAAAAGTCTATTTTCAAACAGAAGTTTACAGGAAGAGGGAGAGCATCCTTCACTGTGATTACACAGTGAGCATCAACTATGTAACTGCTTATTCTACTGTGTCAGCAGATCCATGTCCAAATAAGGTCAAATCGACTGTATCTGAATCAGGAGAGAAACATCTATAAAAGTCACTGACACGGTTCTTGAATTCACCTGATACAGCACTGTGCACCAAGTTTGAGATGTACACCATGAGAATACTTTTTCACAAGTCTCGTTTTCTCGCCTTCAGTGTGTCAGAACACTCCAATAGGCCTGCAATAAATGCTGATTTCCAAATGTTGATTAAGAAAACAGTTATTTTTTCAGATTAGGCAAGTAATTGTCCATATTAAAAGGAAATAGAGAAAAAAGGCTGATCACAAGTTGTGAAATCCCAGTTTGATTTAACACACAAGTAGCTTGACAAAGTAATTTCTTTAGACATTAATTTTTTTATTTTTTAAATGGATGGACTGTCTTAGTTCAGCTGACAGATGATTCATGCTGCTGGTGTGCTAAAACATCCCAGATTTGAATTATCAGATGGATCCTTGCTTGAATTATTTTAATTTATAGCTGAGAACATCTGACCATAATTTGTTTTTATCTCTGCCAAAGAGGTTATGTTTTCACTCGTTTCCTTTTGCTTGTTTGTTTGTTTGTTTGTTTGTTTGTTTTTTTGTTTGTTGGTTGGTTGGTTTGTCAGCAGGATTTCACAAAAACTAGTCAATAGATTTCCATGACACTTGGATGGAGGATGGGTCTTGGCCCAGAATAGACCCCATTAACTTTTGGTGCAGATCCAGATGAAGAGAAGGATCCAGGATTCTTATTTTGGTCACTTTCTTTGACATTGTGAGATAGAATGTTTATCAACCTTTTCATTAATGTCCCAGGGTAAAATGAATCCCAGTCTTATGGATCGTGCTGAAAAAAATCTGCCACATTTTGGTGTCTGGTATCTATGAGTGAGTAAAATGAGATGCAGCTCCAGATTAAAATCCAGATTGTTGAGATTTAGATGTGTTTCATTTGATATTGGAATAAGCTTGATTGGATTAAAGGGGCATGCTCACGTTTTGCGTATGTGTGCACGTCTCTTTGTGTTATGTCTTTGCGTGTGTCCACATACACGCGCTTCACATTCCTTTGAGAGACTTGGGTGAACCCTGCAGTTGACAGAACGTTTCACCTCTTGGAAAGTGACAATACACAGCATGTTTTTTCATTCTTGGTGAGTGTTCAATGTGTTTGTTCACTCACAGATCTGATACGACTTTAGTGTGGTACTGTGGGCCAAGTGAATTCAGATGGGTGTGTCACTCTGTGCAAACACTAGCAGTATTTTTCCCTACTCACTCTGAGTGTGCGTGAGAGATTTAGAAACTAAAGTAGCACTTGTCCATTGGAATTATGAGATATTGTTTAGCTGTATCACCTTTAAATTTGAGAGAGAAGCTAAGTCCACTCAGCGGCACCTATCCTTAGAGATGCAGAAATGGCAATTATGTGCATGAATGAACACTGATTGTCCACTGAAATGACCTATAACAACTGTAACTGCCGTTTATAGGGAGGCTCAACTGTGCTTATTCCATATCTTAACAGCGCTGTGGAAAGAGGGTGTCTACATGCGTGCAAGGATCCTATTGTTGAGCTTCATTCTGTTTTTAATCGTATTGGGGATATGGCGTTTGGATTAAACACGATGGTTATGGTTATTAACATAGTTATCTATAACCCTGTACACATGATCACAACAGTATCAGGGTTTGTGATTGTCAGCCTGGAGATGTGTCTTGATGTCTCACCATCTCAGTCTAAGGAGGCTGTAATACCAGGATTTTAAACTTTGATACAATGCCAGTAAAGAAAATCAAGTGACACTTGATACCTCGTTGATACCACAGCCAAAATAAAATAAAGTCCTCGGTATGAAATGAGAATAACTTTTCTGTCACTATATTGTAACCTGTACACGGTGCTGGTACAGAAAAGCATACCAACACTTTGCAATGCCTCTAATATTTGTGCAGCCTTGGGTTACAATGGGTAGTTTTAAGGAGAGCTATATTATTGTCCAGTACTGACCTATCAGATTTATCAGATCGGCATATATATTGCCTGATATGCGGCTAAATGAAAACTTGTTTTTTAGATAATAACAGAGAAAAAGATGCTTGGAATAAGGTATGATTAAATGAAGTTTATACTGTTTCAGTGGACTCATTTTAGACAACAAAGTTTATTGCACAATATCCTGCCTCCATTACAAATCTTTGGCTGCACAGACGTAGCGATCTCTCTTGTCCACAGTAGAGTATTCCTTTATTTGTTATTTGTTCATTTACTCACTGACATGTGAATGGTCCTGAAAGAGGCCCTGTTGTTCTGTTTTTTTACACTCACACTGATACTGGTATTCGGAACATCTGTCTAAACAAAGCAGACTTTTTACTGCAAAAACAATGTGGAAAGCTTCTGCTACAAGAAATGTAAAATTCAAAGATTAGAGGGTTTATTATTCGATTTAATACTGATAACAAGCAACTGTGATGTACTGAGACCAAGAAATGCAGAAATGACAATAGAAAGTGTGACAAGAAGCCCAGGTCTCCCCTACATGGGCCATATAGCCTTTTGATATCTGAATCTTTTACTCAGGTGGTAATATCAGTATTGCCATCGGTTTCAAAAAGACAGTTGTATTGGAGCTTGCATGTTCTCCCCGTCTCTGCTGGGTTCACTGCAATTATTCTGGCTTCCTCCCAAAATCCAACGCAGAAGTTAGATTAATTGGTTACTCTAAATTGCTCGTGGATTGTTGTTTTTCCTGTGCTGAACTGGCGACTTCTGTCACCCATGCTGTCACCCTGAACCTTCAGATAATGGATGGAAGTATTTAAATGTGACACAATATGTTCAGAGACCACACCTAGAAGTCATCCAGGTTATAGCACATCCAGGTTTCTTTCTAAGTTTTCCAGGTTTTGACATTAACACGAGCAAAACACAGTCAGGAAACTCCAAACACCTGGACGTTCGTGTGCACGTAAACGCACCACGGAGCTGCTGGGACCTGTGACAGGCCTTTGATTGACACTCGGCCCGAGCGGGATATTTCCCCACGCCTTGCACGCGCACATATTTGACTTAAAGCCTGTGGGTGCCTTCCGGTTATAGTACATGACAGCAGACATTCCATCCTCACGTCAGTCAGTCCGTCCTCGGAGTTGCAGCTTGTCCTTTGACCTCTGCGCTGCTAAAATAGAGGAAGGACCTTGTGGAGACGGAGTCACAGCTGCAGTTGTTGAGCGCGCAGCTTTTGGCCGCCAGTCAAAGAAGAGTTTCACACTGTGGACGCCCGAGGTGAGAAGGTAGACTGGTTACGCACTTCATTCGTCTCAAAGTGTTCCTGTGGGAGCCGTGTGTGTTTGTCACTCCCTCAGCTCTGACTCACACTCGCGAACTAATAGCTGTCATCACTTTAAAGTTTTGGACTCCATGCTTTTTAAAGACAGAAGACTCCTGTCATCTCTCCAGGTGCTCGTCTTATGGGTAAGCTCTACAACAACACGTACCTTCAGACAACTTACTGTTTGCGACAGAAAAAAAAAAAAAAGAAGATCTGCAGCGTACGTTTCTTAAAGCTCGTAGTCGCCAATAAAAGGCACCACGTCTTTTGTTTATGAGTGGAGATCAGGGGCAGCTCTCAGGTAGACGGTTCACCTGCGAGCTGTCTGATCCCCGTGGAGCTCAGAGACAAAACACTCAGAAAACATGCCCGTACCAGTGCAGATGATTGGAGCCGAAGCGCTTGAACAAGTGTGATATATCGAAGACAAAGTCAGAACATGTTTGGGTTTTATCTTGGCTCGTCATCTTCTGCGCTGGTGATTCGAGTGCTTTCACTGTTTATTTCTCCCTCACGTGTCTTTGCACATGAATGCTGCATTTCTTATCATCCTGACATTACTGTAGTTGCACACACACAACTGTGCATACCATTCCCCCTCGCAGCTCTGTTTAGTAATCTGACATCTCTTTCATGCATTTTACATTTGGCCCTTTTCTCTGTAACCAGCGGAGTGAAGCTGAACCTGGTGCCAGCATAGACTTCAAAGTTATTTAGGATCATTCAAGTGGATAACGTGCCCATATCAGTGATTCGAACATGAGAGTGCAGCAGGTTGATTCCAGTCAGGGCCTGGAAATATATTGATACAAGTGATTTTGGACATACGTGTTGTTTTTTCCTGTATTGAAAGGCTGTGTGATGTGTTGATGTGATGTGATTTTCTGAACTTACCAGACTGTTCTACGTGTTCTCATACTTGACTTAACCCACATTACTGGTAATTATTTATCAAAAATCACATTGTGTTAATATTTTGTAAGCGCCCTAAAATATTGTGACGACATCCATATGACGGTATTTGGTCAAACATATCATGATTTTTTGTTGCCAAGTCCTGATATTTGTGAAGGGGATATAAAGATACTGACATATGTATGTGAATCATGATATTACAAAAAAATATTGATTATTGAAGGCATATCAGCTAGTCCTAATTAGCAGGGGTGTTACGATTCTCCAAATCCATAGTTTGATTTGTTTACAATTTTTTATTCAGTTTTTTTAACGCATTGATTTCTGTGCTGTTATTAGACTCTCATCTAGATTTGTAAAGATCAACAAATCCTGGTGCTATGTCCTGACATTTACATTTTCAAAGTTAGAAATCAATGAAGGATCTGGAACACAGCAGCTACAGGCTAGTGGTCAGCTTTGTCGTCTTTAAACTGTTTTTGAAGATTGTTTTCGCTCGCTGATACTGCTTTATAATTTTTTTATCCAAATTGAAAGGTCAATTCGATCGATTACAACCAAAATGTTATATCTTATTCGCATCCCTCATGCTGAGTAACATGTACCAATACTTTTCATACAGCAGTCGTAACTAGGCTAATAATTAGAGTCAGGTTTCCATCAACACTGTCTTACATTTTCGGACTGACCTGGTGATTTATCCGTACAGGTCACGTTAAACTCACTTTCTCACTGGCTTGCTGCCTCTTTCAGAAGTCAGAATTCCTTACATGAATAGAAATGGTTTAAAGTGAGTTCACTTCTCTTGCTCTCTTGTTGCTCTGTCTGGTCACTCAGAGAGTGAAGAGGAGTGTCGGCGGGTGAATTGCCCAGAGCATTGGCCATGCTCAGGTCCTGTGAAGTTGGCCTATTCAAGCCTCTGCAGCTTTGTCACAGTGAAATGGGTCGAGTCTCCCTCTTTGTATGACCCAACTTGACTGAAATGTGGTAATTGGGGAATCCTGGGATCCTCGCTCCCTGTGGTGATGTTTGGGCCAAGCTTTGAATAAATTCATTTCCAGTACAGCAAGTTGTTACATGAGAAACAGGTCACCTTTTAATTTAAATTTTGAATCACATCCAGTTATGTGTTCATTCAGGCGCGTTGTGTCTCTCTCAGATTCTTTCTTTGATGAATGATTGATAGTTTCAGTTTGGGCTTCTCCAATGTGCAGATTTCACGATTTTCTTTGTTTATATAATTGAAAACTGAATATCTTTGTGTGTTTGCCTGTTGGTAGGATAAAATTAGATTACCTAGCATTCTACAAAATTCAGTGAAGCAGAAAATCAGCAGGTTAATCGATAATGAAAGTAATCCTTAATTGTAGCCTGACAATTTTTAATCTTGGATTTGGGTCTGCAAATAAAGGATTATTTTCATTATCAATCAATTTGCTGATGAGTTTTCTCAATTAATCGCTGTTTTTGTAAAATGTTAGAGAACATTAAGCAACGTTCATCACATTTCTGGCCAGTGTGGGATCTTAATGGAAAAATATTTGAACTGGTCACACATCTTGCCCATAGGTTCATTTGCATACACACACATAACCCCAACCCTCCGTATCGAACGAAGCTCTATGTGGGAACAGGGCTAAGAAGTCAGATGTAGTTGTAGTTGTGTGATGCTACTCTTCAGTATAGTTGTAGTACTCTCACTATGTTGTATCATGTTAAGAACGAGAACCAGGCCCCATGTTCAAAGCTGGCTTGCAGCCAAATATCACAACACAGTTAGCCGAGGGAGGAGAAAGTGTGACGTGTACTGATCAGTGTGTTAGAGAGACAAGCTAGCTCTGATGACCGGCTGCTGGACAGTGCCAGAGTCCTTTTAGCCATTTTGGCAATGACCCCCCTGCAGTTATTTCAGGCTAACAAGATCAGCCCCCTGTCTGAATGACTGGGGAGACAGACATAACTTCACTTTCAGTGGTCACCAGCACATAAAAAGTGCATGTACAGAATCATCAGTCAAATCGAAAAAAAAAAAACCCCAAATCCAAGTATAAAATGCTTTTTTTGTTTTTTCTAGCCTACAGGTTGAACTTGTACTATGCATGCGCACAGTTCTCCAACACCTGTCAATGTCTAATGTTTGAATAACCTCACCTTTATTGTTGATGAAGGTTGAAAGTGACGTATCATAGGCGACTGGACTTGTTTCAGTTTGTTGAAGACGTTTCACCTCTCATCCAAGAGACTTCTTCAGTTCTCTCAGACCAAGAAACTGGACTTGTTTTTGTTCTTTGTAGACGTTTCGACTCTCATCCAAGAGGCTTTTTCATGCCCAGTTTCTTCACTGAAGAAGCCTTTTGGCTGAGAGGTGAAACGTCTTCAAGAAACTAAAACAAGTGCAGTTTCTTGGTCTGAGAGAACTGAAGAAGTCTCTTGGATGAGAGGTGAAACATCTTCAACAAACTGAAACAAGTCCAGTTGTCTACGATACAGCACTTGGACTCACCTTTCTTGGTAATCCTGTGCTTTACATTGATATCCTTTTCTTTCCATGCCTATAAGAAGTCCATCTGTAGCCTCACCTAATCAGTTAAATCAGTCGTGAACCTCAGCTGTGTGTTCGCGTCAGTTCAGCAACACGATTGGCTGATATGTTTCCGAACAAACAACTGTCTCTTTCGGGGTACAGGTTGGGATATGTGTCATACAACAGTCATGTCTGGTGTTACTGACTTTTCTATTCAGAATGTCTGAAGTGCTGTGTCTTGTCTCTCATAATGTCTCTGACAGAGCTCACAAACGAAAGCTACTTTGATAAATTGTCACTTAATCAATGCTGACTGGGAGATGGCGTCAAAGTGCTTCTCACTCGGGGTCCCCTCTGTCCTGCACACGTCAGACAACTGCGTCGAAAAGCTGACGCTGTAAAGACATACCGTCTCAGTGGCTGTGTGTTGGCTTGCGTCCATGCCATCTCCTTAGACTCCCACCCAAATCCAAAAATGAACTGCTTGCTTACCGGTTAATGAATGTCAGGTTATTAAACACAAAATTAGCTGAAACGGCCATGTCCAACAGTCAGAAATCCCCAAATACTCAGTTTATTGTCACTTATAACAATGAAAAGCATCAAATCCTCATCTTTGAGAAGCTGAAACCTGCAAATAATTTGCTTTTTTGTTAAAAACAACTAAAAATCAATTCAATGATCAAAACAACTTCCAGTTATTTTGCCGGTAATTGCTGCAGCTTTACTTGGATACAGTCCACTCACAGCACACACATGTTTCTGGCTCTGTGTTCTTAAGTGTAAAGATTTAAATCTTTATTTATCATCGTGCAGGTTTTCTTAGACTAAAGCGTTCAAAATGGATTGAACATTCTGATGCTGTGTCTCGCTGGCATTTTCTGGTTTATCAGAGACAGAGAATGCATGGTAAATTCTAAATGTCAGATCAGCAAGTGGTTTGTCTGAGAGCACTTCTTATTAAGCATGTGCTTGAATGCAAACTGATGGTGGATTGAGGCTGGAAATGTCACCATGATTTGACACCATGATATGGAAATGAAACGTTTCCAAGGATCCCCGGTCGCAGCAAGAGAGAACATACATGTAAATGTGTGCCAGCAAATCACTTTCTGCAACTTTATGAGAGGGTGTACACACTGTCACCCTGGAACAGGAATATCCAGCATGTGTTGCCACATGCCAGGCGTGCTGTCTCTACATCTGTAGTCTGCTTCAGATGAAAAAAGGTAATGGGCTTTCAGCAACCTCTGTAATTGTATAACTGGAACCTGTCAGAGGAGTTTTCCTACAGTATGTTCACTTAGTAGTGCAGTCCTTTTTTAAATCCTGGCATTACAGAAGTGTAAACTAGCAGAAACACTTCAAAACTTGATATATCATGTAAAATACGACATCCTTACTGTATTGCTTTGAATAATTATACGTGGCACATTTGTACGATGACTTAAATGAGTTCTATATGCTGCCAAATGTGTTGTGACAGAAGAGAGTATCTTTAGCTGCTGTCAGCATCAGAGCAGCTCATTGTTATCCATCAGGAGCAGCCAACGCAGCGTAAGAGCCTTACCAGGCAGGGGGCGAGTTTCTTAGCCACTTAGTAAGTGACGCGCTGGGAAGAGTAAAACTACATCCAGTCACTTAGAGTCAATAACATTATGCTATCAACATGCCGCCACTGCATGAAAGACTTTAACATAACCAAGTGATCCAATTTCGTGGTGGAATTAATGGTTTACATTGCAAATAACTCAACTCTTCTGTCACTTCCTGAGGGATTTTGGATGGTTCAATGAGGGCGTTTGTGTTTTTTTTTATCAGGTTCTGAGAACCACAAGGAATCAATCTCTGGGTTGGAACTTTATTGATGAGGCTGACGCAGTTGGGGATTCCCTTAATTAGAAAGAATAGAGAGGGAGGCGAACAGACAAGCCAAATTGCAAGATTTTATGCCGTAAAGACTAAAAATCAACTCAAAACACCAGACCAACAGTTTGCTGCTTAGCTTGAAGCATTTAAAGGTTTCTCATCCCTAGCAAAATATAAAACAGGTTAAACAGACGCTAAATGCTTTCACGTGCAAAGCTCTCTAATTGCAGCAGGAACAACAGCTACTCGCAAATGATAATTTTCTAAATGAGACAATTTCACGGACAAATCGTACAAATTTTGCTATAACCAATTCAAGAAAATTGTCAAGGGAGCATAACGCAAAGGCGGCAAAATATCTCCTGCAGCAAAGAATGAATAAAGAATAACGAGTGATCGTGTTTGCTTTTCTAGAGAAGCACAATAATCACATGCTTTACATATCAATAGGCTCGGAGAAAGCATTCCTGTGGATTAACTGTTTAAGTACTGTTTAAGAAGATAATCTGAGAATACTGCATACATGAATAAATTTAGCAGTCTGTGCACTTGAGAAGATAAGGTGTCAGGAGCAAAGTGACATAGTTGATTTTTATGTGCGAGCTGAAATTGGCCAGACAGAATCTTTTTGTATAAGACACAGCCGTCAGTCTCATGGTGCCATCCATCATCTGCAGTCGACAGGTCGAAAGAGGAGGATTTTACAGGAGGATTTTTATGTTCGATAAAGAATGGCAGGTGCTTGTGCGGTGTCGTTCCCATGCTCTTTCCTGCTGTGAGCATTAGTTTGTGCAGTAACTCCCTCCCTGCTTCTGTGCCATAAAAGGACACGCAGGCATCCCTTCCCCACTTCTCGCTCAATATTTTAATGATGCTTGGTTGGCTTTGATCAGAAGATGACCATGAAAGAGAAACTAAACGGGTCGAGCACTGATGTGTGTATTTGGTCGGGGAATTTATTGCTCTCCCCCGAGGACAGCCAGTCCACATTTGGAATGCTAGTGAAATATTTACAGGAGCCACCGACGCAGGAACTCACCACTGTCAACACTGCGGTTTTAAAATAGAGGGGTCACTGTCAGAAAATGATTGTGTCGTCAGCCTGTCTATCTTGTCTATTTGCTGACAGATTTGTTAGCATCACACTTCACACAGGCTCGTCCAGGGATTCGGCTTGTGTCCTGTGGAAATGTCTTGAAAATTCTTAGTAAATCTCTGCGGCGTGGATACCATCAGTCTTGTTACCATGGTGTCTGGCTTTCTGCCAGCTCTGGCAGCTCCTAACAACTAGGAGCAAAGGTCATGACCGCTTCAGCCGACAACTGTTTGGTGAAATAAACGCCTCACACTGCGAGCACAAATAACTTTGCACCCCTCAATTGGAGAAATTGAAGTGTCTCCAGCGAGCACAGGAGGAACACAGTGCTCTGGCTTTAAGGGTGGTCATGTATGCTGTCCTCAGCCTCCCTCGACCCCCCGTGCTGCGCATGCAGGAGCTTTTGCGCAAGTTCAGCTGACAATAGGCTGCATTCCTCCTAACAAGTGAGGAACATGGTTTGCTGGCACTTGAAATGCTCTTCACGGCATCCATCTGCTTCTGAACAGGGCCCTCACTGTTGAGACCCCTCTTTCAAGAACAAACGCTCATTTTAAGCAGTACCAAAATATGTTGTGACATATGCATCTCATCGCCTTGTTTACAGTGACAGCAAGTTCCAGTTGCCAGACTATGAAATAAACATCCTCTCTGCGTGTGGTCATCTCTGGCAGATTTGCCTCTGGATCACTGAAAACTCTGTTTTTGTTTTGGTCCTTGAACATGTAGAGGAGGGGAACATAAGATAGACATTAAAATCAGGGCATGTCACACAATCAACGCCAAATCTGATGTGAAAAAATAATGATAAGTGGTCTCTGTGTTTGACAGGGGTAAAGAATTTGGCTTTGACGCATGGTTTCCATGTCCATACATGTTCCTTCGCTTTAAGGCTGGGAAGATCGACATGAGTCACAACAGTTCCACACCACTTATAACGGGCTCAAAACATGTCTCTACTGCATCCCATTTCCAGTGCATTCCTTGATTTTTACTGAAGAGGGCAGGTAGGGAGAAAGTAAATAGAAGCAGTTTCTGAACTGATAGAAGGAATACTACAATAAAAAATAAAAAAGTTTCCTGATTAAATTTCTGTTGGTTCAGTCAGAGTAATTGACTAAGGTTTGCAGCTCTACTTACTGTACATCTTTAGACCAGAGAGCAGAAAGCGTATTGATGCATGAGAACACATACTGTAAGCTGAATATATTATCTTAGAGGCTTTTTTCATCATCATTAAAGCAGCAGGCTTTTTTAATGCTGAGCTTCACCCCTGTGATGAGCATGTTGTGCAAGTGTTGTACAAGTTTGTTTGAATGCCTGTAGTGGGTCGCAGTAATATAGGTTGTTTTATCTTTATCATAATTCACCCAGGAATCTGAAATCCTTAGCTCTGCTTTTGTAGCACACCATGGTAGTATTAACTTTGACCCTTGCACTCTGAGCGCAATGATTTTGCTCATCTACTGCTGGTATTCCCAACAATAGGCTCTGAAGTGAATGCCTGTCTTTTCCTGCTGCTGGAATTTGATTCATATGCTAATGAGCTAAATTCCCATGGATCTCTCTCTCCTGTGCCGTAGATATCACCCCCAAAACTCTCCCTCTCCCCTCTCTTGCTTTCTGTCTGTTTTTGTCAGTCTTGCACTCACTAATGTTCATGCTTTCTCGAGGTCACAACCTTGCTCACAGTCATCTTACACATGACTTTTTGAGTAGTAGTGTGCAGTTCCACCTTTGTTGATCTGCGTCTGCATTGTCATCAGGCCATGTAAAGGTCCAAGCAATTCAGCATGTATCACCCTGCTTATCATAAATGGGTTTTTTTCATTGAATAGATTAATTTGAGGGAGATAAATATTATTTTTGTTGCCTTGAATTTCTTGTGGAAGATTTTTTTCTCATCAAACTGCAACATGGTTAGTTTTTGTTGTCTTAAAAAATAGAGCCTGACTGATACTGTATATTTTGGGCCAATGCATGTTTCCCCATTCACTTTAATGAGGGTAGTCTGTTTTGGCTGCTGCAGTGCGTTCCGACACTGCTGGCCCCGGCAGAATAGTTGAAGCCGACTGAACTTTTGGAGAAACGCAGCCCGACGTCATGATCCAGGGGGCCAATCACATAAGCTGGTGATCAAACTATGACTGAGGCCACAGTGGAGTGTGTCGTGTGTTTTCACGCTTGGCTTTGTGCACCAGTTTGTGCACACATCTGTGGATGCAAACGATCACTGCTGGACCGGCATGCTTAACCTACTCTGGCAGAGGCATGACTGGGGATCATAAGCAGCATGGAGCGGGTCAGTAGCAGGGCATGTTATTTAGCATGGATTAATATGCCAGAGGGAACACAACAGACATTTCTCTGTGTAGCGTTAAGATTCACTTTCACTTCAGTTCACTCATGTGCCCCAGTTTAAACAATGATCTGCCTCGTCCTAGTTGTTTACTGTTATTTTTAACCCGTTGATGAGGACAAACAATCACTAGTAGGACCAGCATGCTAGTAGTAAAAATTGCAGATATTATTGTATTGGTCAATATTCCTATAATATATACATAAATATACATGTTTGCAAAGATCCCTCAAATATGGTTATCAAACGCTTGTGACAAAGATGCTTGCGTATATTTTTCTGTAATTTGTTCTGTAAAAGAAAGATTTCCTATCCGCACATATCGGACAAAATGTACACAGACACTGATATATCTGGGATAGGCCAATACTGGACGATAATATTAACCAACCAATATATCCGTCTGGCTCTATTAAAAGAAAACAAAGGACTTAACTTTTTTTTTATCATTTGAAGTTTCATTTTTCATTGAGAAGCTTTACTGCAATGTTGTAAAAACTGAATGTCCTCCTTACTCCTACGAGTGCCTTTGCGTGATAGATTGAGAAGGTATTCTGATAATTGTTAGTCAGCAGAGTTGCCAGGGGGGATGTTGGATTCTTTCTGATTTACAGTAAACAAGCTTCAGATGATACTTGGCTCTGAATCTGAAACCAGCCACATTGAGTTTAATCACTGCCTACCAACATGTTTAGTGTCGGTGTTGAAACATTTATTAACCTGACGGATCCTGTCACTTGTTATGTGGCCCACCTGTTCTCACGCTGAAAGACGTCAAGCGGTGCATCATCTGCATACAGATCGATCCTTGCCACTATTTCCTTTGCCACATTTTTTTCTTTTCTCTGGCACGTTGCTCAATACACCAAACTTCCGACGCAACACAGTGGAACCTCTAAAACACTCTTTAATGGACCCTTTCATTAGGGCACACAGACCAGAACAAACACTTTCATTCATGGTGTTCCAGAAATGCAAATGAAGCAAGGTCCTGACACTTTCACAGGGGTACCCCTGTCATGGGCTTGTGTTGGACAGCAGTGAGGCTATCCCTCCGAGGGTGATGCAAGGTACAGCTCCTATGTTTTCTGTCCAGAGAGTAATTTAGAAGCTGATGAGTCTCCTCAAGCACTGTTGGCTCTGAGCCACAGCCCTGATGGAACAGATTACGGGCAACCTGGGTTAAAAAAAAGTGAAAACAGGAAATGATAGTTGGTTTACAGAAAGAGCTCTTGAAATACCTCAGCTGCTTTTAGTGATGTGATAGTAGCACATGATGTGTCATTCTTGTATTAGGATGTCAGTAATTGTGTTTTTAGTTGATTCTGTCACTGATGGAGATAACATGACTGATATATTTTCTCAGTCTGAGTTTTATTTAATTCAATTATCGAAAATGGGTTGTACTCATCGTGATTATATGTCGTGAGCCCTTGTCAGAGCTTGCTTTACAAGTAATGATTTTTGTTGAATAGCTTTGAGGGTGCACTCTGAGGTTACTCGGGAGCCTCAGTTTCTTGACATGTTGCAGCAGATAGTTGAAAATGCATTGGTTGCCAGCTGATTATGAGAAGACGTATTTATGGTTTATTCACAAGTCTAGTATTAATATTATTATAGTAATATTTAACAATTACTGTCAACACTTGTCATTCTTCCTATTCATTTAATCTACAATTGTTCATAAGTACTTAACTTTTATCTTTTTTTGTTTTTTGTTTAATGCTGCTATGCATTTGAATGTATTTTTATTGCCCCATATGCTGGTGATTAAAGGTATTATATTTTTGAAGCTGTACAGATTATACATGATACCTCTTAATGTCACACGCACTTATGGGATTGCAGCCTTGGCTCAGACTCTCGTCAACCAGACAAACAGATTAGAGAAGAAAGTAGAAAGTAGAAATATTACTCATCCTTTTGTGTCCCCGTTTGAGAAGAAACTAGGCTGCAGGTGCAAGCGGCCTGAAGAAAGACCCAAAGTGGCATGAAATCAACTCTTTTCTTTTCACCGTTTCTACCTAAGGCTTGACTAATGGCAACCAGTTCAAGTTGTTTACAAGGCAGGATGGGAGAGTTAGAGTGTTCACAATGGTGTGCTACAAGACCAGGCAGGTCTCATCCTGAGGTGAGCCTTCATAACATTCTGTGTTTGATCCCTTTGGAGAGAAGCGTTAATCCCCTAGGTCACGCTGTTATTGCTAAACATCAGAAAGTGGCATTTATCATGACTTGTCACTGAGTGTCTGTAGCTTCATGGGCGGCTGCTACTGTCAGTTATTTCCTTTGAATTCCGACAATGAGAAGAATAGTGAAATGAGAGAATTCAGTGTGTCAACAGGTGCGGTCACTGTACTTTGTCTCAGTTTGTCTCAGACAATTTACTGCCATTTTCTTTGGAATTTGTAATGTTGTGGATAATTGTTACATAATGCAAAATTAATACTACCATTACAACCTACTTGATCCATTAAACAAAAAAAGTGAATAAATAATGAAAAAACACATACTTTTGCAAATCATGTACAGAAGTTCCTCAACATTTCAAGTTCTCTTCGGGGAACGCATTGTGTTTAAGAACTGAAACGGATCTTCTATGTAGTGTCTCGTGTCATTGGGCGCTAATCGTGCACATAATTAGAAACACACACAAACACATACAGTGCCAGCACTGTAATTAAAGGTCCTCTGTCCTGTTCAAAGACTCGATCAAGGAGCTTGGGGATGACGTCTGCTGGATTTCGAGAAGGCTAAATATCTGGTTGAGTCACAGACGGGTCAGCGAGCCAGGAACGGGCTACAGCCAATGACAGCAGACCCTCCTCTCTTTCTTTCTCTCTTCTCTGCTGTCATACAGACATACAAGCTTTTCAGCATTTGCTACCGTGTTGTCCTTACTGAACTGCAATATGAGCTGGCAGTTTCACATTTTCAGAAGCGATCAGTAGTTTTCAGTAAAAAATTCTGCGCATCCTAATCCATCATCACATCCATATTGTTTTCAATGGATTCCTTGTTTTTTACTGTACATCAGTGTGCAAACAACTTGGACCACTTGGACTGCGTCATTCATGTGCCTCACAAACACACAATTCAAATGACACGCAATTTGTTCAAAAGAATTAGCACATGTGCACAATGTACAGCCGGTCTAACATCACATTGATCCCATTCTTCCAGCAATCAAATGTTGATTTTTCAACAGCTGTATAAACTCAGTATTTGCTGTATGCCTGTCACATTCATCTTGCCTTACCCTCCATCTTATCCATGATGGCCTTTTTACATTCCTCTGGCAGGGGTTCTGCTGAAACTGCGTGTCAAATATGCCGTCAAACAAGGTTGTGAATAGCGACTGCGCTGCTCTTCTGATGTGCCTTAGTTAGGGGTTAAGCTAGGTGAGTCGGCATATTTGTTTTCATTGAAGAGTTAAGACAGTTAAGACAGTCGACAAACAGCCTTATTTTTGTTTGTGAGTTTGGTATCTAAGGGTGCTCGTTGTTGCCCTCCAATTTCGTAATGTAATATTAGCTTAGTTTACTGATAGGTCCACAGGGACCTATCACATGGGTCAAGCTGAAAGTTTTAGAGAGCTGATCACAAAGCAAACAGGGTACCACTCAAATATGAACATTTCACCCCACATTTGAACAAATGTTAGGATTTTTTATTAAAATTGACAGACCTAAATAACAACAACAACAATAAATTAAAGATGTAATGGGTATATTAACAAAACAGTCTCCCCACCAGAAAAAGTCAAAACACGAGAGGAGCTGCCTACAACACACAAAACTAACTAATGTTAAAGCTGTTATTTCATTGTAGCTTTCATTAACAGTCATATTTGTGAACAAAGCACTACAATCCCCCAAAATGCTTATGTTTTAAGTCAGACTTTTGCAAACTGAGCTTTGGTCAAAATTCTGAAGGGTTGGACCTACACAAACAGCATTTATGAAGCAGAATTTCATTCATTTGTTGGACTTCTTCGAAAGACTTTACCAACCCAACTAAATACCACTTAAGGCCTTCAGGATTATCCCATAAACTAATTACCAGTTTAGCTCAGGCCATAGAGCACAGCACTGCTCCCTTATCAGCCTCTCTGCAACAGTGATGAACAATATGTCGGGGTGAAGGAAGGTGTGAAGAGGTCTTCTCCCGGCCTCCGTGTTTGAAGGGAGGAAGTTGAGTGTGACTGCTTGTCTCCACACTGTCTCTCCCTGTGCTGCTAGCTGTGGCAAACTGATTAAGCTGCTGAATGCCACTGTTTGTCACTCTTTGATTATGCAAGGGACACGTTTCCATAGTGATTCATGTTGTTTCCTGGCCCGTGTCACTCAACAGACTCTAATTTTTTAAAATGTAAATTCAGCCATGTCCATGTTTTCTTTGTGGGGGAATATTTTGCCAAATCTGAAGCACTAGAGGAGAGACTATTTTTTTTATTCAGGATATGCCCAACATTGAGGTTTGTGTTTGGTATCAAGAATTAAAGGTTGTAATGTAGCATGCCAACTGTTTGCGTGCCAGGCTAGCTTCTGTTCGTAGAGCAATGCTTGACCTGACATTCCAGAAAGTACTGTGTGCCAGCGCATGAATACTTCAAAGCTTACTAAATTGAGCGGCACACCTCGGAAAACATCAGTACACCACATGTGCTCCAAGGATGGAGGAATGAAACCTCTGTTCTGGCATTAATGGTATTTTAACTACCCATGAACCCATGTAAGGTTGCTGCTGCAGGGGTATGTTTAGTTCAAATAAATCACATGCTATTGGCACTGATGGATAAAACCAACGTACATTTACTCCAGAACTGTACAGTAGAATTTTGAGGTACTGCATTTTAGGGGCAAGAAATCCATTTAAAAAAACAAACAAACTTTACTTATCTTGCAGATTGTACGGTGCATCAGAGCCAATGTAGCGCAATTTTAAATGATTTATTTTATCGGCAGTTGGTTGAAAAATAAACCATATTCAAATAATCAGGAAAAGTGTAGTACACATTGTGTATGTATTATTTAGCCCTAATTTAAAAGTTGACTTGTTGGTGTAGGTGTACAAGCTAAAATGTTTTAACAACAAATTTAACAAATTGAATACTTACTAAACTTGGTCATTTTGTAGTAATTGTTTTTTCTCCAAGTAAAGTCATTTTGTCAGATATTGCAGTGTATGTTTACTTGTACATTAGACAGCCGAATACATTTACTGCTTTTGATGCTTACATACATTAAATATCAGATACTCAGAATTTTTTCCTGAAGTAATGTTCATATAGGCGACTTTCACTGTTACCAAAATAATATTTTAACAAGATATCTTTACTTTTAATTAAGTATTGCTTTGGGGTACTTTTTACAATACTGCCTTGTGGTATGTGTAAAGTTATAGATGTATCCAGTGCTAATGTTTTTAAACCTCTAGCTCTCCACGTGCATATGCTTTTTGTTTTTGTTGGAGTGCTTCGAGGTTTAAAGCCGCTACATGCTTTTATCTTGAAACCTGTTGTTCCTGTGTACAATGGAAAAGCTTCAAACTCCTCCTTTACATAATACTGGAAGTGCAGGTTTGAAGATGGATGTGTTTGATGTGTGTCAGAGAGTTGTTTATGTGGATTCTGCACTCAGATGATTACTAGCTTGTTACAGTACTCGATGGACTGAAACAGAGACGAGACTAACGCCACTGCACCAGCAAGCAATGAGAAAAAAGATGCGTTGACCTTTGAGGTAAGGTTAGTTTCTATTTCCTGACCTTAACTAGCTTAAATTCTGTCAAGAGTTGTTTTCCCAAGGTTTTTCAAACAAGCAAACGGCATACATTTTCTGTCATCATACAGAACATCTGAATATATGTGCCCATGTCTGGTCGTTGGTTGATACATTTTTAATCAATTCAAATCTTAATGTTGATTAATTGGTTAACAATGAATTTTTAACATCCCTCAAATGAATTAGTATCTCAATTGAGAAGTTGACTGTATCTGACACCTCACAGTCTATTTGATTTGATTCGTTGAGATATGGACAGCGCTACAGGACTTTCAGCTTCAGCTTTCAGTGCTTCAGCTGTTTTAATCTTCAAAAATATCTGTAGATGTGTTACGTAGATAAGCAGCTCATTCCAAGAGTATTGTTAATGAAGCCAAGATAATAAAAACACAGACAGATACAGCATTTGCCACACAAAGACCAATAAGACAACATCTGCAGGTGTCAATCGCAGCTGTGACTCATATGCCAACAACACTGGAACCATATCAGTTCTATCAGTAGCAGTAATACACAAACAAACAGGTCACGATTCAGGCAAACGATTAGAAACACATTCCTTAAAGCCACTGTTTTTGTTTTTTGCATGTGATTTTTAGGTATTTGCTTCTTCCATAGATACAACAACTAATTAGTCCTGGTACATCAAAAGTAATTTGAGACGGATAAGGTCGAGGCACCAGTTGGAATGGTTGTCACTAGATAACTCACAGTGTGAAAGCATGCATGAGAGTTTTTCTGATGCAGCTAGAAAATGTCCTTGATTACACAATCTTTACTATCGCATTTGTGTTTAACTTTGTGAATTTTAAGAATGAGACGTTAGGTAAGCCCAACCCATTGGGTCTCAGTCGTCTTGTGTACTATACAAAGCAGACACGGGAAAGGTTTTGTTTGCCAGAGCACTCTAGTATTTCTTCTTGAATGGAGCGTGTCTGGAGGCGAGCTTCCTCTGTCAGCCCCAGGAGATGTGTATGGACGCGTGAATCCTCCTCATCATTGCTCGTCATTGTCTATTGACAGCAAAGCTTTTCACGATGCGTTTCTTTTGTGTGTGCATGTCTGCATGTAGTGTTGCATATGTAAACACTGGAATCTTTTTAATTGTTCTTTTAAACAATCTCAGAGATTGTAATACAGTCATGAATTAGTCCTGACTGTAGCTGCTGTTGTAATAGATTTACAGTACATACTTGGGTGTGTCCCGGTGGCTTTTCCGTCCTTTTTTAAAATTATACTCATCACACACACACACAGACACATATTTACAGTTGGTTGACCCAGTCAATTCATGGTGTAGTATGTCAAGCTTTTCGTAAGAATGTTTGGGAGGTATTCTCTAATTGCTATGTATGTCTAGGCTTTGCGTACAGAAAGAAGCACATGACTTGTAATTACCTGAACGCACAGGAGGCAAGAACTGTTGGGGAGGAAGTGCGTCATGCCAAAGGCACGGGGCAGGGCAACCGTTTTTTGTCAGTCACCACAGGGGACTGAGGTGTTGGTAGAGACGTGACGATGGAATTCACAAATGAGGTTTCCTCTTGTTTGTTTTTCAACATTCATGTTAATTGAACAAGCACAATGAAACTGGTCATGATCAGAGACCTGTGCATTGTCCTCTGTTTAATTCACTGTGTGATGGTCACCAGTGAGCCGTGAGTCATTATCAGAGCGATGATGATTTGAATCTGAAAAAGGTTTGATATACTTATTTTATATCTTTATATTAAGACATGGCTAACCAGCACAATTAATGGAAATTATTTTGGTCCAGTCCAACAGTTTCATTTTCGTCTTTGGAGCAGTTCACATTTTGACATTTTGCCGGCTGTAGGAGCCTAAATTTTAATATGCCAGCAGACTGTAGCTGTGATGAAGTTTTCCAATTTTGAAGGGACATTTCCTCAAAATTCAGAGGTAAGAACAACAAAAATAAATGCACTGAAATCGTCATATCAAGCTGCAAGCAGGATTCTTGTCACATCTATGACACAACAGAAAGCAACAGAGTGCTCACTTAGAGTGGTGTGGATTTTGGGTAAGCACAAGAAGCCATTCTCAGATGCAGAAATAATAAAATAATGCATGACTGAAGTGATGGACACAATGTTTGAAGGCAAACAAAAAGAGGAAATATTCAACTATGTATTTTAATTTATGTCAAAAACCGACCTCAATACATGGACCTTTGAGTCATTGAAAAAAATCTTTGTGGCCCTTTAAGATTTGTATTTGAGTACCCCTGCTGTAGAGTGTGTGGAGCAACAGTTGTCTAAGAGGTGTAACACAACTAATCTGTTTTTGTTTTTTTAAAGTATCTGTGCATTACACAAAATAATTTTCTTTCCCTAATACTGAAAGTATTTTCAGGACAGTGTCTGTTCCTTAACTAAAAAGACACCAGTTT
>OMLP01023730.1:0-17789 GCA_900302685.1 Spondyliosoma cantharus | reverse complement strand
CACACACACACACACACACACACACACACACACACACACACACACACAGTCAGAGGGCATTCCTTTGACGACATAGGTTTTTGGCCTGTGGCCCTTTAAGAGCTCAGCTGCGTGCCTTACGCATCACAGCTCTGTTAGGATATCATGTTCCTGTGTGTAGACTCTGGCTCTCCCCTCTGTCTGTCTGCTGGCTATATTGCATAGAATTGGCTGCAGCTCCTCCACCACATAGAAATTCAATAAAAACACATCAACATTCACTGTCCTGTTATTCACACTGTTCTCATTTAGGTACAGAGTCAAATCAAGGGAAACTCAAGAGGGAAATCCTCGCTGCAGTGCAGCAGTGCAGGCTGATAGTTTAGCTGTGTTCCTGGCAGATTGGTCAAACTGAGGGCCAGACAAATAGTACTCATTGTTCCTGAGCAGAATGTTTCTGACCCATCAGTTATTCCTCTACGTTTAATTAACCCCCTCAGACCCAATCACTGCAAGAGAAATCAAATATGAATTGAGTTTTTCTAAAATGCACTTTTTGAAAATATTGCTTCTGCACAGTAACTAAATAAATTGAATTAACTTAGAAATGTCAAGATTTTACTTGGGATTTGTCAGTATGAGGCATGCCAGAAGAAAAGCATGGCAGACAAAACAGGAATCTTGCCTTTTAAATATTAGTTTCTGTTCATCCAGACCTCAGAATCTTAAAGTGGATGTAATATAAAAGAGTTAAAACAATACAGACAAAAATATGTAGACTGTAAAAAGCAAAGTAAATGGTACCTCCACCCAATCATTACACTCCTCAAACACGTTTTTTATAAAGTTGTGGTAATAATAAGGGACTGAAGATGTTTAAATGCATATAATGCATACTTTCTCGTTGACACAGTGGAGAGGTTCCTTCGCCTGGTCCCAGACATCTGAATTACTGACCACATTTCAGATTCGAGAACTGTGAATTTTCAGCATTTCAAATAATGAAGTTAAAGCAAATGTTGGTTGAGTCTGAGCATCAGGCTGGTGCCTTCGATGATTCGATGATTTGAAGGTATAGCTGAGTTTCAATAGAGGAAGATGGCATCAAACAGAAAAGATAGAAGGACATGAAGATCAGTGAGAAGGTTTGTGTTTTGTCTCGTGCGGCTGTGGCTCAGTGGTAGAGCCAGCGTCTTGTAATCGGAAGGTTGCCGGTTTGATTCCCCTGGTCTGTGTGTCAAAGTGTCCTTGGGCAGGATACTGAAACCCAAACTGCTCCTGCAGTACTACTGCTACTGTAAGTCGCTTTGGAAAAAAGTGTCTGATAAATGCCCTAAATGTAAATGTCTCAACTGAAATGCTCTGCAGGTTTCAAGAGAGTCTGTTTATCTGAAATCAGATTCCAAATCAGCCTTAAGTCACCTGTAAAATACATTAAAAAAAAATACGTAGAAAATACCTAAAAGGACAATTTGTGTAAAAACAATAAAATAATTGACCTACCAGGAATGTATTTAACACTAGCTGGTTAAAACAACCATTAAAACATAATTTGACGTACTCTTGGTCATGCCTTTTAGTTGATGTTTTGATTTAGTTTCACTTCATCAGACCAGTAAGAAATGACATGATTTTTCTTTTTTTGCATATGAGTTGAAAATATTTAGGTATGAAGGTGTTCATAAACATGTCTTACAGGATGACAATGCTTCTTATTTAGGCAATAATTATTTTCCACATCATAGAAATAACCTACCAAATCATCTACCAAATTTAGATTTGTTTAAGCATAATGAAATGCCCTCCATGACATGCTCGGGTGTGACCCTCGGCAAAAGCTGAGCAGAATGCATGTCTGCCGGTCCCTTCAGTTTTACTAAACCCTGCAGTTCCTCGAGCTTCCCTTTACATTGTCTCATTCTCATTAAGTTACAGCTGATCATTCTAACTAAGGGCTATCATCCAGCTTTGAGATGTATCTGGTAGGTCATGTTTTATCTGAAGTTTGTAGCTTCTAATGGTAGACAAAAAAAATAGATGCAACATTGTGGGTTATCAAGATCATATGTTTTGGCATTTTAAATGCTGCTCTTTCATGTCTGTCATGACTCTTGCAGTTGTTTTCATTTTGTTTCGATACGTTTTACCTGCTTTGCTTTACTCTAGTATAAGCTACAGGAAGCTAAGTAAAATCCAATGTTGAAATTATTGTTAAAAGTCTCATTCTCTTGTTCCCTTCTGTGCCCTCTATCTCTCTGTGCTCCTCCTGGGACTTCCTTCTTTTCTCCCTCCCCACACCTCCTTCTTTCTGCAGTCCCTTATCTTTGACGAGGTGGACCTATCAGATGCCAGCGTTGCAGAGTCCAGCACAAAGAATGTCAACAACAGTTTCACAGTGAGTACATCTTGCAGTATTAGCACGTAGATGCACTCACACAAAAACACACACACACACATACATACACAAACAGGTAGGGTTTCAGAGAGGAGATCACAGTCCAAGGCACGTGTTGGGCAGTGAAACTGAGTGTGTCACAGTGTGAAGAAACACATGAATGTCTGGTATGCAGTCTACTGTAGATTCACATATCGCTGCAGTCTAATGCTATGATCATTTAAAAATGTATACGGATTCACTGTCCTTATGAAGATGAGACTTTCTTTATTGTTGTACGTTTTGGTTGAGTTTTTGAACCAATGGAAATAGTGTCTTGATTTCCTGAAAAGATGTGTTGGCCAGAGGGATGTTTGAAAATGAGATAGTAGACGGTGGAAGTTATGGATTAGTGTTCTGGTTTCATCTTAAAGGAATACGTCAATTTTTCAGGAAATATGACTATTTTCTTTCTAGGGAAGGGGGCGTTAGATCAAAAGGTCAATACCAGTCTCATGTCTGTCTGATTAGTATGAAACTACCGCCTGAAGCCATGTATAACTGCAGAAAATATGGATATAATCTCAGTGACGTCACCCATAGATTTCTGATGAACTATTGTGAAGCCCAGTGTGCCTGACTCCACCCAACTCCCAGCCAATACAAAAATGGGCAGAGACGTGGGAGAACCTAGTGGCTGACAAGGCAGCTAGCTGCAACTCAATGTGGCCGCACCCTTTATTATCCACAACTTAAATATTTATGTCTCTTAAGTATTGAGTAAGTTATATAAAAAAAAATCATCCCTGTACAGTTGTCACAAGCGGGGGGTTTACAGGACACAAGCTTCATTTTCAGCCCCAGAGGGTGCCAGTTGGTTATGAAGTTAACAAAGTCTGACTACCAGCCCCACTACTTCTCACCAAACAACATTTTTGGCCAGGACCAGTTGCGGGGCAACCAAAAGAGACAGGAGGCCAAGAAATACTAGGGCACATAACCCCTTTGGTTGGCTGAGGGTTACCCTTTGGCTGAGCCAGGCAAGCTGTTCATCCCTGTTTCTAGTCTATATGCTAAGTTAAGCTAATCAGTTGCTAAATTTAGCTTCATATTTAAAGAAAAACACGGCACTGATATTGATCTTCTCAATGAATTGTTGGTAGAAAAGGAAATGTGTATTTATTGAAGTGTATTTTCCAAAATGTTGAACTATTCCTCCAATGAAATTTCTCCCTGAGAGTAAAGAGAGTTGACAAAGGGAAGGCAGGGGATTTGTTGTCAAAGCAAAAATCAAAAGCATCTATTTACCAATATCTGGGTAGGATGTAGTACAGATTTGTATTAGACTAGTGAATGGACTATTTATTTCCTTTTTGAGTATAAAATGGGTTGTAAAATATAATGTATACTCATCAGCTACCTCATGCGTAGCTTTCCCTCCTCTCTGTTGTTCAAATCTACAAGAGGGCTGCACTGCTGTGCACCTGGAAATGTCATCTCGGAACTTTCCAACTTTGACTGGATTCCATCATCAGCACTGAAGTCCCTGGGGTGATTTTACATAACTTCACAAAGTTCAATTAAATTTCATAGTTCTCAAATGATTCTCATTAATTAGATATTTACAGCAGGTACGTGTGATTTTTTATAAACACTGGACTGCTAGAATGCATTGAGCTTGAGATACATCAGGATT
This sequence comes from Spondyliosoma cantharus, assembly GCA_900302685.1. Taxonomy (NCBI): domain Eukaryota; kingdom Metazoa; phylum Chordata; class Actinopteri; order Spariformes; family Sparidae; genus Spondyliosoma; species Spondyliosoma cantharus. The sequence continues at coordinate 13,740 of OMLP01023730.1, read as the reverse complement.
TACAAGAAAACAGGATTTACCCTTTAAGGATAATGATTCATCCAGTCCGCTCATAATTATATTATGTTGATATTTTAATATTTCCCCGCATTACTCGTAATTTTTTGTCACACGCTGCACGTCATGACACATCTAGTGGGAGAAAACAAGTGATGCTGCTGTCAATGGATGCTTGGTGGAGAGAAGAACAAGCGACTGAGCCGGATGAGTGTGTGTGGGAGGTGAAGGGAGATAAAGATGAGTATTATGCGCAGGGAGGATAAAAACAGACAGTGAAAGAGCTAGTAGTGCCTTGTCCTTTCTATAAATGTCTCTCCTCTCCCCGGGTGTTGCTATAATAAGAAACAAGAAGGAGGAGGAGGTAGGCAGGAGAGCAGCGCCCAGAGGAGAGCACAAGGCTATTTTTAGCAACGCCTTGAAACGCTTGTGCCTGGGATAGCTTAATGTCTGCCATATTCAGAAATAAGATGACATGTGCCTGCTGCATTTGTGTGCAGCATGTGTGTACAGTTGTGACTGCGTGTGTATGTTGTGATTAAGTTTTGAAGATGAGCTTAACGTCTGCATGAGCATCCGCATCCCACTAACATGGTTTGAAGAAGGAAGGGAGAAAGGACCTAAAGGGAGACACAGTTTAGAAAAGCACAATATACAGTCGAGAAATCTGTTTACAGAGCACAGAGATGTAAGGGGCTCAGGGGGAATGACTGCAGAGCAGTTTAAGATGGCGAAGGAAAAGACACGGCAAGGTAGTGCAGTGGAGGAAATCCTGGAGTGATGTCACAACGGCGCAAACTGCACTCGCTCACATTCTCCCAGGGAAAAGAGAAGGAGAAGGGTAGAGTGAGGTCGAAGTGTGAGTTAGCATTGAGAAGCGGGAGAGGAAAGATGGACGTGGAGGAAAAGAGGGAGAGCGGAGAGGAAACGAAGACAGGACAGACGTGGCTGAGCAGTGAAACATAAAGATAAAGGTAATGTGTCGTGCTGAAAGAGAGCTCACCTGCATGCAGCACATTCTCACACATGCAAATCTCAACGCAGACAGAGTCACGCACACCGACAGGGGGAGACCAGGCTTCAGCAGACAGGTTGTGTGATTACGATAGAGAGAGAAAGACCACTGCAGAGGACGCGTTGCAGAGCACTGCTCTGACTGTGCAGTGTAATTAACAGTCTCCGTCTGTGTGTGTGTCTGTCTGGTCTCCTACTGTCATCTGTCTGTCTGTGTGTCGGTCGTCCCTCTGGTGATAAGTGATGCTGCTGGTGTCCTCTGTGCAGGTTGGTGCTATTTGATTGGATGGTTTGAACAGATGATTGGCTCATGCTCCAGTGCTAACATGTTTAGCGGCTTTATGTTCATTCATGTAGGAGCTCTGCAGATGTCTGCTCAGCGTGCAGAATGTGTATGCCTGTGTTATCACTGAGGACCAAGGACCCACCTGCAACACAGGCACTAGAACTAAATAACACTAGTTAGAGAAGGGAATCATTTCACCTTCACTCCTTTTCTCCTGTGCATTGCACATTTTAGACTTATTTCTTTTCCAAAATGGGTGTATTTAAAGATAAACATTCTAACATAGGAATAAAAGACGTTTTTAAGACAATAATATAGTGAACAAACTAGAGATGAGACAATTGTGTCCCATGTGGATAGGCACGTGTCCGTGTGCATGCATTTTTCATGGCAGGGTATGTATTGACTCAGAGCTGTGAAAATGTGTATGTTTGTGAATGTGTTGTGTTGTTGATGCCGTTGTTTCATTGGTGTGACTACACAATGAGGCTGTGTTGCTGTAGTGCGGAGAGAGAGGGAGCACCTTGAAGTCCACGTGAGGGAGCACTCAGCCCAACCCACACCCTAAACTCATTACAGACTCTGCAGGGACACACCGCCTCTCTCATTGACTCACTCACTGTTATTGGATTGGCTCGCTTATTACTGTCCACTTTAAATCCATGAAATGAATCTCAAGGAAATTCAGATTGGCATTGAATTGTGCACTTGCATCCGTGGCACATCAGCGCTCTGATTTGTTTTGTAGTTAATATCAACTGTTTACACAAAGCTACAGACAATAACTGAGCCAGCATGTGCGTGTGTGTGTGTGTGTGTATAAACAGTGACAGGTTCATCCTTGGTGGTTGCCTCAATAACAACTAATGAGGCTTGTGAATACAGGTTCTCATCAGTCAAGTTATACATGCCGATCAAAGAGCCACGTCTTGTCACTTGTCATTACACCAAAACACACACACATATTTGATTTATTAAGCTCTGAAGGTCAGTCATCAAGAGAGGTTTTCCACACTTGAGGGGTGCCTTGAGCCATTTTTGGAAACAGCCATTTCTGTTTCCCCTGGCAACCAATCTTATCACTACCCCGTTCCAGACACAAGCTACACACATACATAGACACACACACATGGACACAGTACACCAGAAGAGAGACAGGATGATCTATGTCCAAAGGGATCAATTTGCCCATGTGCATGCACATAACCAACAATGCACATGTGGACACACACAGAAACACATGCACGCACGCACGCACGCATGCACACCCTAATCCTTGCAGCTCCAGGTGAAAACCTGTGTTGTGATCAACAGCTGAGAAAAACATACAATTCTCTGAGGAGAGAAAAGGAAAAGAAGAGAGAAAAAGAGGGTAGAACAGATTTACTGTTGTTGTACATGTGGAAGGATTGTAAACAGCTGATTGGTTGAGAGTTACATGTGTAACGAGCATATTTAACAGAGAGATTACATTATTTTATGAGTCCTTTTTTCTTAGACATGCTGTACAGTACTCGGACATAATCAGATTTTGATCCAAGGTCTACAATAGTAAGAACTTGAGTAAAAAAAAAAGATTTAATAACAAACTACAATGGCACTCTGTACAGTCCCCTTTAATTCGATTTAGCCAAATCCGATATCAAACTTGATAGCAATGTATCACTCTGAATTTGAAACCACCCATCACTGCTTAATCATAATTTGGGGTCACTAGATCTGTAACAGTCAACCACTAGAACAACAAAACAATGCAGATGCAGTCGTCATCTCTGTAGTGTGTGGAAGAATACAATGTTGATAAGAATAGCAACTATATTGAAGTCAAGCTGAAATTAAAAAATGCCTTTTTTAACAATTTAGATCACATCAACTTTCACATCGTGCTGCTATTTAACAATATATGGCAAAAAAATAGATAGGCACTCAGTAGAGCCCATTGATTCAAACAAGCCTAAAGCAATATCAAATAAAACACATCTATATCTGCTAGATTTGGATTTATATTTGTATCCGCGTTGAATTGTAGTCAGTCACCAGTCACTTAAATATGCCTGATTTTTTCAGCACAGTCCGTGCATTATTCCCTGAGAAATTAGCGAAAAAAGTTGAAAGACATTTTATCTTGGAATGTTAAAGAAAGTGAGTAAACAACTCCAGGATCCGTGTCTTTATCCAAATCCACACCAAAATTTAATGAAGTCTATTCTTGGCCAAAACGCATCCTCCACCCAAGTCTTGGGGAAATCTGTTCTGTAGGTTTTGTGTAACCCTGCTGAAAAACAGATACGTGGAATTGCTAAAATACTGTAGATCTTCCTCATCTAAGATTATGATGCATGAATTTGTGATGGGCGAGTCAAATACTGTTTATGTTTAGACTTGCAGTCGTCAAACCACTTTCTTCTTCTTGGCCTTTTTGCACCTCTGACGGTTACTACCACCATTAACCTACTACGGCACTGTCCTCACTGTTTTTATGTCTATGTTTAGGGTCACATTGAGGTTCTGTATGATTTGCGCTCATGCAGTTTGTATTAGAGATGCATGATATGGGAGAATTGATTAGAAATGTAGAGTCAAGTTGAAACAGTGAGCAAGAGAGAAGCGGTCAGTGTAATGACTCTGTCTGTCCTCTGTAATATTTCAGATAATGAAAACACTCCAGTGACAGCAGTAAGGAATATTGCACTATTGAGCTCTACAATACCAGACAACAGAGCAGCGGTGCAGAATTTTCCTTTGTCAGCATGAGTACATGTTTCTACGTGTACCTTTTACAGACCACAACAGGTCCAGTCTAGTGTGATATAACTGAAGCAGCCAACTAATTACACTTAAAATTTTAAAAGTTGACTTTACTTAAAAATGCTCAGGTAACTGATTACCTCAGAAATTCCAAGTAAAGTAGACTTGCCAATCTAACTTTATTAATAAAATAAAATGATGAATCTACTTTACTTGGTCATTTTTTAAGTAATTGGTTTCCTCAATTGTTTTAAGAAAAGTCACATTGTCAGCTTTAACAGTGTGCACATTAAAGGGAGATTATTTTTTTTCACTGAGAAAAGTTCACAAAACTATCAAAAAAAAAATAAAAATAAAAAAAGATTGTTTTATGACTCCATGAGGTCTTTTTTAATTCTATCACTGAGCTGATAACATTACACTTTTCAGCTATTATTTCCTCATTTAAAGACCAAATCACAATGTCTGGGTGGAAAGCCCCTTCTTCAGACACTAGTTAACACACCACTTGATTCATTCAATACATGTAATTCACCTAATATTCATGTCTGATGCTTTTGTATCTCATTCATAACAACACTTTCACTAACGTTTACCCGTTGGGCATATTTGGTGTTTTTCAAAAATATCATGCACATTGTTAAAATCAGTTACATTTTTCAATTTTAGCGCAGTACTGACATGTTGTCTGATGAGAAAATCCACTTGAATTATACAACAACGAGAGTCTTCTTCAGATACAAAGGACATTGAAAAGAGGACATCTGTGTGTGGTACCCTGTTTAAGACTATAATTAATCATAAATGGCATTCCTCAAGAAGGGAAATAAAAATCAGCATTACTGCTAGTACATGAATATGTATTAGTGTGATATTGCCCACAGTGCGTGGGAGTGTGTGTGTGTGTGTGTGTGTGTGTGTGTGTGCCTCACTTCTCTCTCTGAGGTGAATAGCGTTAACATAAGGACATGGTAAGAGAGACAGCGATGGGGGGGAGAAGAGATGAGGGAGCATCAATAAGTGATGGGGTGTTGAAAGGGTGCTGTATGTCTGTAGGGTTATCTACCGGGAGACTATGGTTTAAACACACATACACACTCACAGAGAGAGGACAAGAGAGGGGGAGGCAGTGGGGGAGAGAAGCTCTTAGCCTTTACTGAGGCGCTTCGCCTGTCAGCATATATCTGCCTCAAAGCAACATGAAGGGCTAAGAGCGAGAGAAAGAGAGGGCTGAGAGGAAGAAATGCTGGAGCGAAGGAGAAGACTTACTAGAAGGTGTTAGAGGATGAGTGAGCTAGAGTTAATGAGAAAGAGAGAGAGAGAGTGAGAAAGAAAGAAAGAGGGAGGGGGCTTCTCATCCTTCTCCTCCCTTAAAGACAGAGTGGACCACTCTCTCTTTCCTCAGTGGCGCCGCAGGCTGAGGAGGAAAGCAACAAAAACATTTCTCTTTCTTTTTAGCTACAGTATTAGTCTCACTCACTCACTCTCCCTCCAGGTGATCACTCCGTTCCGCAGGCTCATCCTCTGTGCCGAGAACAGGAAAGAGATGGAGGACTGGATCAGTTCGCTGAAGTCTGTCCAATCCAGAGAGCACTACGAGGTAAGAATCCCTTTCCAAATCAACATGTAGACAGATCCACATGAGTTTGAAGAGATCGAGGAGAGTGTGTTAAGAGAGCACTGTGGGAACAGTATATCTGTGTTCAGGCATGTCCTGTTGTTTTGTTAATATTCCTACCTGAGGATGTTCTCATAAGTGATTGTATCCTGTGAGCGTGTTTTGGTTAGTTCAGAAAAAAGTATACACAGATTAGTGATGAGCCCAGATATGTGTGTGAAGTGAAATGGGAATAAGAGTTGCATGTTGTGAGACAGAAATGAACAAGTTTGCAACACACGAGCACACGCATGGATGAACATGTGCAGTCACAGGTGCCCAACTCCGCAGTTAGAGACACAGTAGAGAAGACACACACACACACACACACACACACACACACACACACAGTGTAATCTGTGTTAAAATGATATGTTTTGTACATGGATAGTCAAACACCCAAGAAAAGGCACATGCTGGCTGTCACAAAGCACTTGTCTGATTCCGCAGCAGCCCGAGTCTTTTACCCCTTATGACTCACTGGTAAACAGGGACTGAGTGTGTCTGCCGTCCAGTGTCTTATAACAACGCTCAGTTTAATGCTTCTCTTTGTTATCCAAAACGGTGTTTCTGGAAAAATGTAGAAAACTGTCGCCATTTTTTTCATCAAAAGTACCTGTTTAGAATATTCCGCTGTCAGGGAAAGATGCACAAAGAGTATAAATCTGGGCTCTGTGTTGACAGTGATGGGTTGCACCAGCGCAGGGAGAAGGGGAACGCAGGAAGAATGCAGTACTGCATTTTAATGGCTTTGATTTGGGAGGGAAATCTTATATAAGACCCCATCCCTCACCTCTTTACTGCACTGCAATGCAGCAGCTCCCCCAGAACTCACACACCATTGGGTACACACATGTGCGCACAAGAATGTGCACGCACCCCTGCCAAGATGTCAACACAACAGCATTTTTAATTACTGCGTTCTTGGATTTAGTACTGTAAGAATCTGAGCATCCCAATTTCATTAGCACCTGTTACAATCATACTTATGAAACACAAACTGTATCCAGGGCTACGCCAACTGCTGTGGACGCAACGCCCACACGTGTACAGTATTCACACTAGCTTGCACTCCACAGTGGGCTCCCTCCATACACTAATGTGTACAGAAACATCTAATTTTCTTGACCAGGTGTCACTTTTATAAAGCAGAACACACTCATGACTGTCAGCTAGTAGAGTCCTGATGTTCATCCTGCTGTCTCAGTTTCCCTGGTATCCTCATGAGACTCTTTTAGAGCAGGAACACCTGACCTCGGGGGAAAGACAATTTTTATTATGCCAAACTAATACCCAAGGAATCAATAAACTTAATATCAAAAGGCATTGGTTAGTCTCTAATGCTGGAAACAGGTGGACAAATGTTTTGCATTATCTTTGCAATCTGCATGATGTGGCCAGGATTTTAGCTTAAAACACAAAAAAAAGCCGCTGTAGATTACCTCAGTACTGTATTCAGTACTGTCATGAAACTTGCATCTGTAGATCTCAGATCAGTTTGTGTTAAGTCCCAGCCTGGTGGCCAGCTTTGTTGACTGAGAGGCAGCTGAGGTTGGTTTACTCCTCACGTCATCTGAGGTGGTGATGGAGGCAGCCCAATAAGCAATGGTTAACTGAGCTGCTTGCTAACAGGAGCTAGTTGCTATAGCCAAAGAAAGCTATAGCAAAGAGTAACCAGTCTATTAAAGTGAGCGGCAGTAAGCAGTTACACTTCTCTTTGGAGTTACCTTAGAATTCTGTCCATTTCTTACAAATTACAACTTGAAGAAACTGAGCTCCTTGCAAATAGAATAAAGACAGTCAGTTCAAGTGATATGCAGTCATTCATATGTCAAATGTTATATTTTATTCTTGCTTTTCTGTGACTATTATCCCAGTGCTGCCAACCTGTTTTAACCTCTCCTTTGTCAGACAGCACAGTTTAATGTGGAACATTTCTCAGGGATGCACAACTGGTACGCCTGCTCCCATGCACGGCCCACCTTTTGCAACGTCTGCAAAGATAGCTTGTCCGGGGTCACGTCACACGGCCTCTCCTGTGAAGGTAGGTAGCACACAGTAACACTAAACATTCTGTCAAACACACAAATGCCAAGTTGCTCATTTGTGTAAGTATACAGACCGTGTTTTCTTACATAACACCCTTTCCATCCATGGCCTTTTGAAGCAGCTCTCGCTCATTTCCATGCCTCATTACTGGCTCAGAGATGGACCTCCTACTCTCCGTTTAAACATCAGACATACTGTAGCATTGCAGCAAGTCATTCGGTACAGCAAGCCTGGGAGTTGGCAGCTCTATATGTTCTTTGGGAAAGGTATATGACTATGTTGCGTAAGGACTTGTGAGTCATTGAAGTGAGAAAATTCTTGCCTGTCTGTCCAAGTGGAGCATATTGTTAATACCGGAGTCAAATGCTTTGGGTTGTGGAGTGGGACGACCATCAAACTGGTAGCTTGAAGTAGTGGGGGTGATAAACCTAGTGGTGAACTTCCATTAGCACTGCACAGACTAAGGAATATATGTCAGTGTGTATCCATATGTTTTTATGTCATGCTGTGTTTTAGATAAGCATTGACTCAAGCTATCTGAATATCATTTTAGCATTTCACCTCTCTCCATGTACCCACGAAAAAAACAAACTATTAATGGATCCTGTGAATGACGCTACATCTTCTCACCTTATTTGTGAAAGAACAGTGGAGTGAGGTGTTAAGGGGAAGCGGGTCGACATGGGAGGCTTACACTATTTTCTGCTTTTGTTTAGCTGGTATAGGATGTCAGTGACAGGCAGCAGACCTTAATGAGCACCATCTGCATATCCTCTCGTTCTAATTTTGCGAATGTTCCCCCATGAGTGCGTTCATCCACCCGTGTGCGAATGTGCATACAGTACATGTGTGCTGGTTTAGTGCATACGTGTGAAGCCAGTGAGAGCCTCTCCACTCAGTGATTATTATTCTCTACAATGGGACCCTCTCATATCCAGAGCAGAAGGCAAAATAAAAGACATAGAGAGATAACAGACCAAGTCATTACAGCAGCATCTAAATAGGTCATGAACTAGTTGCTACACACATAAACAAACTTTTAGCAAACAATAGGCATATGCAGTTGTGTTTGCAAGGTTTCATCCAGGGCGATAATCATCATATATGTTGGGGGTGACAAACTTTTTACATTTTTATTTTTTTCACATTTAGTTTTAATATACAGCACTCAGATTAGGCAGTAGGTCCCCACTGAGTACAGGTTTGTTGCAATCGAATAGGAGTCTACTGATGTCTGACTCAGAGTTCCAGCTAATAAGAGACAGTGATAAGGGGATGATGGGCCATGACAATGGGAAAAAGTATGTGAGAAAGAGGGAGAGAAAAAAACAGATGGAAGAGAGTGCCGCTATTAAAAGTCGAGAGAAGCCAGACAAACAGTTTCACAGCAATCAACGCAGCTTAAATTTCCCTTCAATTTCCTGTGCAGGATGGACGCTGGGGATTGATTTGTGCTACCTAGCCACAAACATACACAAACTCTTCTGCCTTTCTGTCTCTATTTCACCCTCACACAAACACACATAGGCCGTCATGCAGTGTTTTCTTCCAGTTTGGTTTGTGAATGCTCAGGGTAGCCTGGCCATTAACAGGCAGTGGTATCATGTCCTCTGAATTCTCGTAATGTTCTGCTAATGCTCTGTAACAGCTTTTAGCGGTAAGCTTGATTGAAATATCAATTGTTGCTCCCGGATATGACTTTGACTTAGTTTTTATATCTGTGTAGACTGTCTGCTGACAAAAGTGTGTGTGTGTGTGTGTGTGTGTGTGTGTGTGTGTGTGTGTGTGTGTGTGTGTGTGGCGCGCGCGTGTGTGTGTGTGTATGAGCAAGGGTGTGGTGACTGCAAGTAAAGTGTCTCATCCTTAATGGAAAAAAATGGGTTGAGCTATCTCCATCTGCCGGTCCTTACAGGAAACATTCATGCTATATTTACATGACATTTTCTTATTCAGAGCAACCTCAATTAAAGTCAAATGTATGAGTTGTGTAACTGCTTCTCCTGCTATTACCATGGCTATCTTCTCATATGTACTGTGTGAGCCTTAGCCTTGGCGTATGAATGGTTAACTAGGCACCAATTCTGTCATAAATTGCTCTTTATTATCTGGAAACAGAAACTCAGGATTTTTTCAAACTTGTATATATTTTTAAGAAAATCTTATTAATTTTTTTGGATTCCATTCAACATTATAGAAATGTGTGAATACTTCTTCTAATCTGCTCAACCTTTATTGTAAACTGCAATGAGGTCAAAACTGCCACTGCATGTACAGGGCGAATGGCAGGTGGGAGGGCAAGCTAAAAAGAAACAAGGGCTGAGCAATGCTTGTAATACCTCTGGCCTCTTGTCAGTCAGTCATTATAAAGGATGCTGGGTGGGGTTGAGGAATGAGTGGAAGGAAAAACATTCAGTATTGATCGTGTGGTCTACTTAGAACTTATTTGCTTGCTCTGTTAATGTGTTTAGGCACTAGGATGAGTGGCTGAGGATTAAAGGTGGACTGATCACATGTAACAGGCATTTCTTTCACCTGGTTACTATAGATTAAGACTGTACTCCAAACCATACAACAGGTAGCTTTGAATGTGCAGCTGGATCAGCCTGTTCATGGTTTAGGTCTTTCTTAGACTTCCTGGTGCTGGTTACAAATAAATGGATTGAGTGGAGCTAATTCCTCACACTTTGCTTCTGTCTGTCAGATATGTAAGTGCAGAACAGGCTTAGGGAGGTTAGCAATTACGCCCACTGACATCTCATTAGGGCCTGATCCATTAGAACACTGTACTTTGTGTGTCTGTTCGTGAGTCATTTATCAGTGTCCATTGTTTCAGAAAAAAGAATCTGCAGAAATTTCACAAGTTTTCATGTTAGTTGTTAGTCTGGAAACTTTATAAATTGACTCACACTTACATTATCTCAGATAATGCCACGACTAAATGTCACTTCCATCACACCATTAGAAATTAATTCATAGACACAATTTTATCATTGCTATTTACTATGTTTCAAGTTTTATTATTTTTCGTGTAGTTTTGGAGATTAAATTCAAACTCAGAATTGTAATATTTACAATATTAATGAGGTAGTAATACAAACTCAGACATATTTTTCCATAAGTGAATAAACAAGCTGTTCTCAGAGGAAAATAAGGTTTGTGAACACTGTTTGAAGTTAGAAAGATTGCAGGGTCCGCAACATATAAACAAAGTAAAACAGTATGAAATTGTGTTGTCTTTTAAGGTCAGTTTCTTTTTTTCAGTTTATTCAGTCAGCGAAGATCTTTCTCTTATCATTAAAATGTCTTCCCCGAAAAACTACATCATCTAAAGTTGTGCTGCAAAGGAAGCTGCTGAGTAATGTCACCTACTGTTTAAGGTGGAAATAATCATCACACTGATTTGTGTGTTTATTGCTTTTTTCAGTGTGCAAATTCAAAGCCCATAAACGCTGTGCTGTCAGAGCCACTAACAACTGTAAATGGACAACCCTGGCTTCTATAGGGAAGGATATTATTGAGGATGAGGATGGGGTAAGTTTGTGTCTCAACTTGTATCCATTCACTAAGTCTTAACTGAAAGGCATTCATGTTTCGTAATGCATTAGGTTTTTGCATGCTGTAATTTAGAGGTCCACATATTCTGTAATAATGATCATTCGGAGCAGGAAAATGTCCATCGCCCCAGGGCTGTTCAAAGTGGGTCGGCAGTCCAAAGTTGGCCTTCCATTAGGGTGAATTTGGCTCTCCAAATGTTTCCAGCTGAAAAAAATGTAAAAGTTTTTTTTTTCATTCTTTTTCTTAAATGTTTGTTTTAATTTGTAGGAGGTAAAAATGCTATCTTAATTATGAATTATTTTTCATTCTTACAAAAAAGGCCAGAGTTACAGTTTGCGCAAGAAGTCAGTCAATTAAGGAAACTTGGGATCCTAGTTCCATTGTGTATTTTTGCAATACATCAAGTGTTATTTATGTGAGTTACTACATATGCATTGCTGTTTTCTGTATTTCCTTTAATTTGTATTCTAAGATTGCTCAACACACAGTTGTATTTAAAGCTTTGATCTGTTTTCTTTTGTATCTCTCCTTGTTGGCCTGTTTATGCATGTTGCTGCTTCTCTGCATTTAAAGCACATTGTCAACATTGTTTTTAGAATAGTGCTATACAGATACATGTATTATTATTATTATTATTATTACTATTGGTCATCCAAGGGGAAAATGTCACACCAAAGGTCAGTAATTCCAGTTGAGAAGCCTAATATGATATAATATATAATATGATGCTGTATCGTATCCCGACCTCACCCAACACTCCAATGAGCCATCGGACATTATCAGAGCCCAGTTCCACTGATACCAATAACATACTATACCCTTAGGAATTTGTAATCTATGTTATCTGCGATGATTAAATGAATGCACACTTTTCATGGAGGAAAGAAAAAATAACATTCTGAGAAGATCCTGATACACTGACTTTTATGGGTTGTAGAAAATATTTGGAACCAGTGGCAATTGACACAAGTGAGAAGAAATGATAAAAGTAGACAACGTGAAGCATTTCCCATTTCTTAAATTATGCGTGTTTTCAAACTACAGATTGCCATGCCTCACCAGTGGTTGGAAGGCAACCTGCCGGTCAGTGCCAAGTGTGCCGTGTGTGATAAGACGTGTGGCAGCGTACTGAGACTGCAGGACTGGCGCTGCCTCTGGTGCAAAGCTATGGTAAGACATCTGTCACAAATTATAATGGACAAATTATAAACGCTTATACTGTTGAATTACATTGGCATTTTTGGCAGCAGAGGGATTTAAAGCAATAGGCCCTAAAAATGCCAGATTTTTTCCAGATTATTTTTTTTCCGTTTTTTTTTCATTCCCTGACAAAGAAACGAAAATGTTAAAGCCAGTAAGAAATATTCCAGCATGCATCCCTTTATGCATAGCCACCCTTCTCTACTCTGGGCCAAGACCCATCCTCTATCCAAGTTATGTGGTAATCCATTGTGTTGTTAGAGTGTAATTCTGTTGACAAACCAACAAACGGACATGGGCTGAAAATGTGGCTGCAGGAGCTCTTTAATGTAGGCGGGCTCCTGACCACGCAAGGCTCTAAATTTGATTAAAAAGATCTTGAATTGGATTCTGAATTTGATGGGCAGCCAGTGTAAAGACTCAAGGATTGGTATAACATGAGACCTTTTGGCAGACTTCGTCAGAATCTTGGCAACAGAAGTTTAGCAGCAGCATTTTAGACCACTTTTAATTGGTTTATGGAAGTCTTGCTAAGACAGGTGAAGAAATCGAAGTATTCGAGATGAGAGGAAATGAATACAATCATCTCCAACTGAGCTCTTGCCAGAATTGGACAGAGTTTAGCAATATTTCTCAGCTTGTAGAAACAGGAGCAAACCAGGTAATATGTGGTACATGCTGGTCAACACTCAAGGCCTGACCCATAGAACATAAAAAGCTAAACAGACAGTAGCCCCATTCACACAGCCGTTTGCATGCGGGGTTCCTGTGCCAATTCTCCGCCTCCTCCTCTGTGTGAAAGCTTTCAGATGCGGCGAGGGGGGAAATTTCGCTCCGGCGCTGATCCTCCTCTGGAGGTAGTATCAGAGACGCATTATTTTTGAACCGCCCCAGTGTGAACTGATAAGCCGGCGGCGCGGACCGAGGGCGTGTCGATCAGACCGTCTGATAACTGCACAGGTCTCTCACTCAACTTAATAAAGAGAAATGTCCCACAAAGCAACATTACATGACCGAACAACAGTGACATAGTAACTGTCCGTGGGTTTAGATTGACAGGGGAGACACCTGGGAAACACCGACGTCATCATCATGACGTGTATCGTCACGCCTCTTTAGGAGCCGCAGCTCTGGCTTTCTGTGTGAACTGACACTCCGGCTCGTCTGGCTGCTCGGCTCTGTGTGAATCACCATCGGCGGAGAATTGGTGAACCACCGCTCCGGAGTTAATCCG
>OMLP01023729.1:17006-31220 GCA_900302685.1 Spondyliosoma cantharus | reverse complement strand
TTTAATTTTTCAAATATTGATTTATCGGCCATTATAGATGCCGATACCGATAGTTTGGAAAATGCCTAATATCGGCCCGCCGATAAATCGGTCGGGCTCTAATTTCTTATTTGTGTGTGTGTGTGTGTGTGTGTGTGTGTGTGTGTGTGTGTGTGTGTGCGTGCGTGCGTGTGTGCATATCTCTCTGTCACAGAATATCAGAATTCCAGAGAAAGACAGCCCTCCCCTGTAACAGTACGGTACGGTATCGCCACCTGGTTACAGTGACGATGCCAGCTCTTCATTTAACAGTCAAATGAAGCCTGGTGTCAACTCACGTAATTGCTCCAGAGGTCTGACTGGCATACTTGTCAAACTCGCCCGGGACTGCCCACTCTGTGCCGGTCTACAGACAAAAAACCCACATGTAAATAAACATATACAAAAGGTGATGCTATGACTTGTTATGAACGTTAGAAGAACTATGAGGATATGGCCCTGAACCATTTGCAGACCTTTCCAACCCATGCCAATAACTTCACATTGAGGGGAGAGTCATCTGTGCTGAGCCAAAATTCAGAGTTGTCTTCGGAGCTCACGGCAAACAGAAACTCTCCTGAGACGAAGGAATAAAGACACAGATTAAGCGAGTGATTACGGGAACTGTACCACGCATATTTACTGTGTGTGGTCACAGAGAGAAACCAGGTGAATGCACGTTGTACCGTCAGTGTATGGATGTAGATAACCAAATATCCTGACACCGTAGTTGCTCCACTTAGGATTGATGGCAAACTTCTTCACCGTAGTCCTGGTCTGGAAGCGTGAGGGAAGGGAAACACAGAGGATCAGCCATGATGTTTACTCAAAGTGAGACAACATTAGGATCTAGCACGTGGATGTAGAATGCACCTGGGTGAAAACCAAGCGCGTGTTTGCCTACGCTCGCGTCGGAGTGTGTGCAGGGATTTCTTTGCCACATAAAAACACTCGGCCGCACAATTGCGTCATTATCCTCCGATAGCTACTCATGAGAAGGGGACAAATGATAACTGCATGTGATAGACGATCTTGATAACGCGGTCCTCTGGCGTAGTTGAGGAAAAAGTTGAAGGCAAAAATCAGATACCCTCATCTAAGTGTCTTGAATGTGTGAAAGGATTCACTGATTTCTGTAAGAGTTTGAAGTACGTGCCTGTATTTCTTAGCCCATCTCATTGATCGTATGTTGTATGTAATGTTGAGAAATACGGTTTGACAGTGGGAGTGACTTCTTGTGTATTTGACCTTTTCGCGGATCTTTGTGGTCATCCTGTGCAGCGTCTTTGAGCTACCCTTGTCAAAAATGAACAGGAAGTGGAATTTATCATTGTGAAGTGTTCAGTTGAGCGAACAAAGGGGAGGGCATAGCAATTGTTTTATTTATTTATTTAAGATTGTCTTCTCGTTGGTGGCTGGACACCGATTGCAGCTAGAATGACATCCGACATGTTCCGTATCATTTACCGTCAGCATTTAATGGTAAACTATGTTGAAATTTCACATGTGTGATGTTTGCTATCTTAGTTGAGTGTGTGACTTGAAAATAAATGTAGCGCGCTGAAGTTGTTATTTCATGTGTCCTGTTGATTTCACAGTATTAGTGTGCCCAGCTAAGGCAATTTAGATATTGTTTAAGTTAATTCACATCTTTATTTTT
Organism: Spondyliosoma cantharus; assembly: GCA_900302685.1. Taxonomy (NCBI): domain Eukaryota; kingdom Metazoa; phylum Chordata; class Actinopteri; order Spariformes; family Sparidae; genus Spondyliosoma; species Spondyliosoma cantharus. The sequence continues at coordinate 29,542 of OMLP01023729.1, read as the reverse complement.
ACAGCGTTTAACTATTACGGTCCACATACTTTTTGTACCCTTGAAGAAGAGAGTGCTATCCCTTTAAGAGTTTTTACAGGTGATTCTGTATGTGTAGACTGAAAAAAAGACTTTACGTTAATAAAAGTTAATAAAAAGTTGATAAAATTAGCAAAAGAAGGAAGACAGATGTTTTTTGGGGTGCAACATAAACAAGAAGTCCAGCTGCAGCAGAGCAGCCTGTCATTAGTTGTTTTTGCTTTTTAGGCTATTTTGTCATAAACCAAAGTGGTGAACTGATGGAAATGTTCACTTGATGACTTGGCTAAAGTCAAGAGCTTCAGGATGATCACAGTAATTATAAGCTTGAATGTTTGTACAAAGTTTTCATGGCAACCCATCCGATATAATGGAGACATTTCACTCAAAAATACTGATATCAGCCTTGTGGATGGTCGTACGTGCGGATCACTGATGTCTGTAGGATTCATCCTCGGGGTACCATGAATGTCTTCACAAAATTGAATGACAATCCATCCAATAGTTGCTGAGGTATTTTAGTCTGGACCAAAGTGGTGGTCCAGCTGGCACTGCCATACTGAAGAGTGAGTGACTCACATGAGGATACAGCGGGTAGTGCCCGTTCTTGCGGAGGGCAGCGATAGATGTGCCACACCAGTCTTCAAAGGCGTGCAGATTGGCCTGTCCCTTAAACTGCAGGAAGAGAAAGGAGAGAGTGCAACATGATGAACATGATGCTGGGAACACCTCTGTGTTTGTGTTGCAGTCAGTCAGCAGACGGACAATTAACCATCTGGCTTCGGTGCTAAAACTAACAATCACAGACTTCCTTAGAGACCGCTTGACAGAACCATGACAGGACCAAAGGTGGATCTATCATCGCGCTTCGTTTTAGCACCGTGTCAGTGAGGGAGAACATGTCAGCAAAATGTCTAATGTCTAAATCCCTGCAAAAGAAAGCTCCACATAAAACAGTAAAGCAAACAACAGTTTGTTTGTCGACTTCTGATTTAAAATATTGACGTGTCTGGTTATGATGAGAGCTGCAGTCAAGTGCTGAACGAGACGTGTCACACAGTTTTTGGGTGTTGGTAGTCCACTGGTGCGGGAGGAACTTTGCCTCTATATAGTCTGGCAATTAATATACACTTCCTGCTGTGTACAGACATATCTTGCTTAAAGAGCCTGTTCACAGCATGTTTTCGCTCTTACCTCTAGTTGTATCTAGCCATGTGGATAGTTTGTGGATGTGGATAGATTTTTCTAGGAGGTTTCTTTGGAACTACTACCTACCAAAGAAATAGTCCCTACAAATGAACTGTGGACAGTGTGTCCTGTGGATTAACGCGCATTGAAAAACTTGCTAATGAACTGTGTAATGAACAGCATAAATACAATTCGAGTACTTAGCCTGGAGGCAAAAACTCTTGGTCACATATCTCAAAATCAGTAAATGTGTCCTGTGAACACCTGTGTGATATCAACGATTTGAGCATTCATGCCACATACTCTGCTGTCATCAGCACACGGTTAAATGTTTAGCATGACAAATGTGCTGAGGTTGTGGCAAAAGGCTATAAAATAATCACTCAAGCATTTCACAGGGCTTGTTTCGCTTGTAATGATTTAACAAACACATGATCCAAGTCCACTTAACTGGGAGTCCAGCACAACCTTATTTCAACTGTGGGTCTGCTGCACTTCTCTCTCTCTCTTTCCCTCATAAAACAGTCCGACTGACGGCAGCCTTTACTCTTTAAAGCATATTTAGTTATAGGAATGAGCAATATGTATAAAAACGTCTTTACATTGTAATATTGATACGAACCACAAAGAGCTGCAGCGAATAGCTGATGGACAGAAAATCGACAGGCCACTATTTTTTCATCTTGATAATCAGTGATTGTAAACTTTCAAACAAATGAGTCAAATATCAACTGATTACAGTTTCTCAATGATTAGGAATTTCTGATTTGTCTTTACCTCATAGGATCGTAGATTTGGGTTGCTAGAATAACCAAAAGAGATTGAGAACTGTAAAGGGTGTTTCTCCGCAATTTTTAAAATTTCTGGGGGGGGGGATAAAAAAGCTAAAAAGAGCAAATCAAGTACGTCCAATACTGCGACAGCAGGTTAGACAATCTTATTTGGAGGGCAAGCATCATCCAACCAATAACTAAGAGGGCACCAGAACAAACATGATCCCTGGGAATATTACAGTGCTTATGTAAAGCTTGGTTACACTGGTCTGTAGAGCCAGACACAGTAACAGCTTCCCCCAAACATGTAATATGAGGTGGAAGCAACTGGCCAGAGCACAGTGCTGCTTAATATAGTGGAAATACGATAACACTTATACGTTGCGTCGGAGGCTGCTGAAGCAGACCCTGCTGCAGGAAATATAGTGTACACATACACCTATGCACCGTGGTGGGAAGAAATTGAACAGGCCCAGGCAGGTTGATCAGAGTTCAGAGGTGTTTATACGCACACACTGACACACACACACACACACCTCTGGTTTCCAGGTTGGTTGAGTGTGGTTGGATCTCCACGCGTCCGAAACCTCCACAGGACCTGTTTGATGGTCCACGCTGAACTGGAAAACACACACACATAATCCTAACTTCAGGATGTTTGCCTCCACCCCTCCCTGCACAAGCACACACATCCCCTTGCATCACCATATTTTCTATTACCACATCTTTTTCCATGAACCCATCCTTACCACTTTGTCGACCATGGCTCTCCACCAGCGGTTGTCGTCAGTGTATGGATTCAAACCTGAGGGAAGAGAGTGTAAAAATAAGAGGCAATAATATGCAGCAACTGTATGACGGAGTCCCTCAATCAAAATGTGTTCTCAAAAAGTGTGTGGCTTGATCTGCATTATCCGTCTGCCAGCATGGTAAAATCAGTTAACTCCTAGTTTAAACCACGAGGGTGTGCCGGGGAGCGGGAGGCACGCATTCACTCCCCCTCTTGTAATAGATTGTCGAAGACTTGTCGAATTTTAGCTGGTGCTATTGAAAGAATTGCACAATGTTCTTCTGCAATCAGACAACCACACCTGCAAATTACTTAAAGGCATACTATGTAGGATTGGGTCATTGCTGTCGGTAGACACGTCATTCAATGTTGGCCACTCCTCCACGGCTCAACCGTCGAGACAGAGAGAGAAAACGCTTTTCTTTTTCCTGATTGTTTCACAGCGGTTACATTCTAAATCACAAATAACACAACACGCCTCCGCTCAACTCTCGAGATTTCGTGTGAATGCAGCCGAAGTGCGCGCCTCATCCTGTCTGCTCTCGCTCTGCTCTGCCTGTGTGTGTATGTGTGGCTCAGCCCTGCCGTCAGTCGAACAGACACTTTGAGCTCATGTCTTATACAGAGTAAAGGAGGGGGTGGAATGAGTGTTGCAACCTGGTTGCTATGTTTTTATATTTGCTGTAGGCTGCAAGCTACTGCCCAAAGGATGATGCCCAGCAAAGTCCTGAGCACAGCAAAATAACATTAAAAAAACACTAATAAGAATATAAAGTCAGAGGACGGGGAGGTAGAAATGCCATCACACACTTCTCATGGGTCATTATGTCTAAGACGAGTTACATTTGTGTCAATCTATACATTGTTTCTTCTCAGGAAATTCCCACACAGTATACCTTAAACTGCCTCGACACATCGCATCCAGTGTCATAAATCTAACTGTCCAGTCGGCCATATGCAAGCCGCCTTTTCATCTATTGCTTGTGAGCTTATGCTGCACGAACAATGAAGCCCAGTGTCTGAGCGGAGTCCCACCCCACACCCTGTTCCAATTCATTGCTGATGACCACTGAATGCAAGTCATCTCAGTCACAGCCCTCAATGAGCTGCTATGGCAGAAAATCTCCGGCAAAGCAGAAGAGAATTATTATTCCTTCGAACCTCTTTCTGTCATCTCTTAAATTATAGCCTGGAGTTTATATAAAAGGGGAGCTCACTGTTTGTTTGTTTTTTGTTGTTTTTTTATGAGCTTGTGGTGTCAGTGAGTGAATTGGGGTTACAGTACTTGCAAACTCAGAGTCTGTTATTACCAACAGGGCGGAGATCTCCACACACACACACACACACACACACACACACCCGCGAGACGTGGGTGCCAATTTTGGTAACACAAGTAATTCTAGAGTAGAAATATTTCTATCTTCATCTGCACTCAGCCAGTCTTCCTGCGTACCCTTCTGCTGTCGCCTTTTTGTCACGACATTCACTACAGCACTGCCCTGGTGATCAAAGTGACTGCCAGCGGATTCGTAAGGTGAAATTTAATGACTCAACATTGGAATGTTTCAGTTCAGTTTTTTCTAGAAAGAAAAAATTGCTGCAGGGCTTGACAGGCTTTCAGCCTCCATACTGTGTACACAAGACTGTTTTTAAGACAACAAAGGGACTGGAGGTTTTTCATGTTATTATTGTATTAAATTCACATTTTCGTAATTTGACACTATTCCCTGGTTGGGGCCGCTGCTCTCCTTACGCAGTCACAAAAAGAACCATGTTATCACCTTCATCTTATCTGCCCCTCTCTACCAAAGGATTATTCAAAAGATGTGGGAGAGGAGCGCAGTCGAGACAATTACCAGGCAGCCATTTCTGCATCGGGACATTGATTAACCGCGACACCTCATATGTTATCTGTGTTCTTAAGTGTCCATGTGACCTACATCTGCAGGGTCGAGCATAAGTAGTAACCAGTGTCACCAGCGTTAGTCATTCAGTTCCTTTCTCAGCAGTTTACAGGCGGTGAACACGAACTGCTCTGCTGCATGAGAGGAAACCACAACAATAAGCATTTGCAGTGAAAACGCTGCTAGGTTGTTAGTTACTCTGAGCCAAAGAGGTTTATAATAAATGCTCTCTTTTAGATGAATAATCATGTTGTTTCTATGAGGCTCGTTTTTTTTAGTTGTCCGTCTTTTACTTTTTCATTGACGGTTCTCATGAACTGATACAGGATGGTGCACAACTCTGTTTGACAGTAATGCTTACTCAACATCAACGGCAGGTCACAGGAAGCGTATTGTAGACCTGTTGTTGAAATAGTTGGAGCTTAAATGAGGAGTCAATATTTAATCAAAGAATGTGTAAAGATGTCATTATAGTTTATGATGTCTTGAGAAAGCTCTGCAGGCTGCGCCGCCGCATGTCACCCGAGCCATCTGTTTCTTGTTTGAAAGGAATTTGATTTGAGTCACAATCCAATGAGTGAGGAAGTGAGAATTAAACAAGAAATTAATCAGTTATGTCCTCAATTAATCGATTAGTTGTTTGTTCTATAACATACACCATCAGAAAATGGTTTAAAAAGTTTGTCAGGGTTTCCTAAAGACTAAGTTGACATACTCAAATGTTTTGTTTTGCACACAACCCAAAGATATTCAGTTTACTGTCATGTCTAAGAAATTAGACATATTCAAATTTATGAAGCATGAATCAGAATTTATTTTTTCTTCCTCAAAAAAATGACTCAAACTGATTAATCTATTATCCAAACAGTTCACGATTAATTTAATCGTTGAAAAATAATCAATTATCTTTTGCGGCTCTTCGTTAAATGCAATCAAAAAACTTCCTTGTGATATCAAAATTTCCAGCGAGAAGAAAAGTGTGTACAAATGTGTTATGACTGCCGTCGAGGAGGTTCGATTTCACCTGTGTCGGCTTTCGGTTGGTTGGTTTGGTTGGTCTGTCAGCAGGTCTCAGTCCAGAATAGAGCCCGCTAACTTTTGGTGCAGGTACGATAAAAAGGGACAGATCCATGGATTTCTTTTCACTTTCTACCAGTGAGAAATAGGCCTCTTTTTTTTAACACTTTCATTAATTTCTCAAGGAACAACACACAGATCTCAATGAAATAAATATGGCGTATTTAGGTGGTCGATATAAATGAGTGAGTACAAAAAACGGGACTGTTTTAAGTATCACTTTAATCATTAAATAAAAACTCCTTTATCAGCCAACATGAGTATCATGTTTCATGTGCAGGAACCTGCGTTATCAACATTAGCAACACTAATGTGACTAGGAAAAAAATCACATCTGAGTGCAAAATATGTACATTTAAATGTGCATATTAATGAAATAATAATAACACGTTTAACCGACTAGTATTTCTGGTGCCAACAAGTGAGGGCAGCAGTATTTGATCAAGTAGTCGACCAATCGCACACATCAGTTATAAAATCACAGCACACCTTGGTGTGTTTGTCCTGTGTCAATCACTGTGGACAGCGGTAGAGGAGGTTGTACAATCATTTGGTTGTTCAGTTCAGCTGACTTCACTAATATTCATCACCGGAGCAGGGCGAGTCAGTTGAGTTTTAAGGGGCAGTCTTAGAAGCGGCAACGTTTTTTTTGACACCCTTTGTCCTCCAAAAACACCTGGAACAATCCTGATGTTGCATGTTTACATCTTCACATTGCTCTTTCAGACTATGTGGAGTCCTTTGCCTTTGAGAGAAGCCCCACTGTGAGGAGGGGGTGACAGCCCAGGAATGTGTAGATAGGCGCGCTCTTCAATGCAGGTCTCAGGCGTGTGTTTACACGTCAGACGTTGTTCAAAAAGTGCCTGTGTCATGTTTTGATGTTACTCCCTCGTGGGCAGACAGCGACCTGACTACTTTTTCCGTCTTTTCATCTCCTGCCGTGCCCGTGTGGTGACACCCTGACGTTAGAACTAAGTGTGAGAGCAGTGAGACAGATGGCGAGCTGAGGTGTGATGTTATGGTAAAGGGCAGGAAGTTTGGTTACCCCAGTGTGAGACGAGACTTCCTTCTGAGTAAACCTGCAGTCTGACCTCCCCATCCCCCTCATGACACTGTATTTCTTCCACACACAAGCACTCACACTCACACACACAAACATACACACACACACACACAGCTCCAGCTCTTTAAGTCGACCTGTGTTTCACCTGCTGTGGGTTCAGGTTTCCTGTACAAACGCATCCAGCATCATTCATGTGAATCAAAAACAAAAGTAGATGTAACATATGTTCCTGTTCTTGCTCACATGGAGATGCATGGATATTTATATTTCACATGAGCCTAACATTTTAGGTCAACGTGGTTTCTTGGGGGTGCTGCACTGTTTTAAAACCTTTAAAATTCACTCTGCAAGTTTAGTTCTTTCTTTTTTTTTTTTCCCTTTAAATGATCAGGCTTCTGTATCAATCACTGGTTGTCTATTAGAGCTTTACACTGTCTACTTTCACAGAAGTTAGGACATATTATTGTTGAGTGGGAACACTCACTCACCCAATTCTTCCGTCTCGACCATCTCATGGAAGACGACAACCACTCCGAGCAGGAGAATCGCCCCAAACAGAATATATTTGCTGTTGCGCCGCAGTTTCTTCAAGGGGAAAAGCACTGCAAACATCTTAGCTCTCAGGCGCAAACTCCTACAGAGTTATTCGAATTACAGGCTTTGTCATCGGGGGGGCAGCGACCACACAGTGTGCTACCACTACCGGCGCCCTGGATGTCCCCAGTGCGCGCTGCCCCCGGCGGCTCTCATCCCACGAAAAATCCCACCATGAAATCGCGCAGCCGTCCTCTACAGTAATCTCTCGATCATATATGTTTTTTTTTTTTTTTTTTAATTGGGCTCTCTGCTGCTGCGTCCTGACTTCTGCTGGTGTCGCACACTGAGCAGCGCACACAGCGGAGTGAGGAGTTGATGTCACAGCAGCTTTAAACCACACAGCTTTCACGAGCACAGAGACAGTGGCAGGGAAAAGAGCGCAACGATGCTTCCCGCTTCACTTTCAAAGTAAAAGTTTCATTTGTTTCATTTGAGATTCGCTCCCTGGTCACCATCTGGGGGGGAGGGCAGGACACAAAACGTGTCACATGGAACATCCCTGGCCGCATGTTCCATGATAAGAGTTGGGGAAGGATACAAATTGGAAGAGGATAAATGAGGGGGGGAAATAATATTTCAGCCAAATGGCATCGAAGTCGCCGCTCTGTGGGGACCACCGGTGGCCCGTGAGTGACCCCTAGTGGTCCGCAAGCAGATCACATTCAAAATGAAGTGTTTCTCAAACTGCCTGTGATTTTGAGCGACTCCAAAGCTAATATTAAACTGAACTCATGTGTAAATTCAACCATTATTATTTGAATTGGCTGTTTTGCTGTGTTTGTCAGACTTCAAGCAATGTAGGCTTGCTGACCGTTTTGTGATGTTCTTTAGCGTCACTGCCTGCGCGACATGTGTACGTCTGCATTAGGACGTTTTAGTGTGAGACTAAAATTCTCCTGTTTGGAGTCAGACACTGCTTCACCGGTGCCTCAGAAAAAGCAGCAAAGTTCTCCACTTCACAGCAGCAACAATTGCGTTTGAAATATGGAATAATGTTCGATTGGTTGGATGAAAATGTCTTAAAGCTGCAGTCTTCCCGGCCTCCGAAGCCCCTCCACACAGAGGAGCAGGCTTGTAACCATGGCAACAGAGGAAGCCAGATAACCAAGATGGCGCATTCAAAAAACAACGTTATTATAACTGCCCGGTCACTTGAAAGACACTTTTGCTAACCAGTAGCCATAAACACAGAGCTAAACACCGGAGTTAGCATACAAGCTAACACGCTCGATTTAACGTCAAGCAAGCTAACGTACGTAGCTCGACTGCAACATCTAACCACCGCAACCATAGCTTTATATTATGGTTAAAACATAGAATGAAACATATATCAAGCAGGGGTCCTTAACTACACTCACGGTTTTCAGGTGTGACAGTTAAAGTTTAAGTAGTAAGGTAGACAACTAGCTGCAACCCTGTTTTCATCAAATCGTCCTCGGGGCTGGACATTAACACTGGTCTCTACTACACCTGTTAGTTTGGGAAAATGTGCTTTGCCATAATTTTGAGGAATTACTATCGGGGAAATGTCCAATAACTTCACAGTTTTTCTGTGTAGTGTGCCTGAAATTAGTTCAACCACCAGGGGTCTCCCTGTTGGTTATACTACACCTGTTAGAGATAGAAGAAGATAGAATGAGTTTCTGAACCTAAGTCCTTCGAACCTAGGTTTTCGGTTTCGGTTCAGAACCGTTACACCCCTACTACCGAGCGAACAGGATCAATCAGACACAGAAGATTCGTCCTGTGAGTCCTCTGAGGAAAAAAGTGATGTTCAGATCACTTCCAACAGAATGAGTCGTAAGGGCTCTTATTGGAGCGAGTTCAAAATGTTATGTCATTTTAAAACAAAATGTTTGAATATGTTCCAAATGTTAAAAAGTGAAAAATCAAGTCAAACATGAAATCATTCTTGCGTGTACAATACAAAACACAACATTAACGATTCTTCATAACAAAAATGAGAGAAATTGATTCTAATACGGTAATTTTTGACCCACTTATGGATGAGCGTAGGGTCCAATCACTCATGCATCTAAAAGGGTTAATACCATTAAGGAGAACATCAGAGTAAACAATCACTTGGATTCGTCTGATAAACGATCGCTAAAATAACACTTACACCTGATTAAACACTTCACTGTCACTTTAAGACTGATACTTTAAGACTGGAACCCCACACATTTTTGCACACTGTTGTCATTTAATATCTCAGAATGCTGCACATATTCACATCTATTTTCACGTGTTGTATATATCGCACACATCATCATTGTTATTTTATTCTTTGCTACTTATTTCCCCCTCTGTACTGCTGTGTTACCTGTGAATTTCTCCCAAGGGGCATCAATAAAGGAACATCTTAACAGTGAGTTATGTGTTATGTTATAGGTAACAGTGGGTATGTGAATATATAAAAGTGAATATTCATTTGAAATTTCCACATCAGAAGTTCCTGGTATTGCCCGAGTTACATGGAGCACTATCATTCTGAATAGAAATTAGTGTGTGGAAAGAAGTAGTTTTCTTTTAACTTAAATCTGAAAATATTTGACTATCAAGTGGGCTTTTATTTTGAAATTCCTCATCGGAGGCTCCTGACATTATGTTTATTTTTACTTTTGGACCAATTATTCACACAATTGAAATGCCATGGCCTCCATCTTCTAAGGCTTCAAATATGATCAGAATTAGGATGGTAAAATCAACAAGGTATATAATCGATTACTTAATTCGCTAAATGCTCAATCAATTAATTAACTAATCGTCCAGTTAAATCATCAATTAATTAACTAACTGACTGACTGAATTAAGGTGATATTGCAAGTTGCGTTCATAGGTCGATGCTTTTACTTTTTATTTTTATTCCATCTAGTATATACAGGCACCACAAAACTTTTTTCACAAAAGTTTCCTCCCAAAACTAAGCAAACATCTAGACTCCAATACATTAAATACTTAATGAATAGCTCTTTTACTCTGCGTTATCATCCACCTGGAGAGAACAAGCAGTGCTATTCCTTAATCACACCGGAGACGCCGTTAACCGACACTGGTGTGCCTGTGAGAAAGCAGGAGGATCAGATCAGATCCTGTTCTATCACAGGGAAAGGAACGCTCTGACCTCGTTTGTGAATATAAAAATGATACTTATAAAATAATGAAATTCATCACTTGGGAGTACAATCACTTGGATCATCATTGTTTTTCTGTAAACAGATAACTGTGAGGAACAGATTAAACAGTCAAGAACATCACAAAACAATCAAGCTGAAGCTATTGTTTATTATATCTTTCTGTCAGGGTAGACCAGGCAGTGACCCTTCCAACAGATGAAATAAACTTAACACAGGACCCCACAGCCCAGTTTTAAAATTAGCCCCCTATTTCAGTCTCTGCCCCACGCTACTGGTTCTGTTGACTAAAATTAACGAACAGGGCTCCCATCTTCTTCCAATGGCGTACCATCTCTAACAGCCTGAATCTGATAAGCCACATATGCACATGTTCATACTGTACATGTACTTCTTACAGTAAATTAAGACTAAGACTTAACTGTTTATTATTGAGTGTGTCCAGGAGAAGCGTATCAATGTCCTTTCTAGCTGGTTCAAAATGCACATATTCCAGTTAAGAAATTGGTTGAATTCATCATTTTTGAGAACAATACAGAAATCACAAGCACAACACTGGAAAAAAAAAAGACAGAAAAAAAAAAAAGAAGTACAAAGTCTAGTATTTCCAAAGAAAAAAAACTGAACAGTCCTGTACCCTGGGGGCTACAGTGGAGCTCCATATTCAGATTGAGAGAGAGAAGCTTTAAGTCCAACAGCTTTTCCAGGTTAATGTCTTATTACTCCGCCTATCCACAGTGCTGCTACATACGTACTTTGGGACACAAGCACTCGAACACTCAGACACATTATATCTATGCACACAACCATCACAACTCCAGGAATTGATCAGTAGGCCCATGAGAGAGGAGGGTTGGATGGATGGCATAAAACGTGAGGAGGAGCATAGGATAGAGGGGGTAGTGCAAGGTAAATGGTCTAGCCCTTGACGGGTGAGGGGTTTGAAATTCTGCGCTTAACACTTGGATGCACTTTTTTTTTCCTACCCAAAAACGCTGTGAAAACACATGCACAGTTCAAAGCTGTGGGTCGACAGGGTTCGTGGGGGCGTGCGGGTTGTGGCACACGACTCATTTATTAAAACCACGTCTCACAGTGCCACCAGCTGGGGAGGCCCCACCCGCTCCTCTTAGCAGCCACAGCAAAAAAAAGAAAGCCCAGACACAGAGAAAAGCCAGAGAAGACACGCCCAAAATCAGTGCTCTCTTTGACACGCTCGTTCTTACATACACACACACTTCATACACACACAGTCAAACCTTAAACATAAATGGCCAAAGTTACAAAAGTCTGACGAACAGAGACTGAGCCACAGTCTCATCTTCATCTACACTTTCGCTTCGCTCGCGGCTTCTTTGTCTCCGTTCTCGACCTCCATCTCATCATGGCCGTTGCTTCCACTCTTCACCTTATCTGCTTCTTTCTGTGTGAGAGAGTGAGAGAGAAACAGATCAGCTTTTATTTCCTCTAGTACAGCCTCTTAGAAAAACATGCTTTTTCCTCCCTCTGCTGTCTGTTGTAGAAAAGAGAATCTTTCACCTTTGAGTCCCTGTCTGCAAACTTCTGGAACATGTTGGCGTAGATGCGTTTGTCTTTCTCGTGCTGCTCCTTGATGCGTTTCTGACAAAGAACCACCTGGCAGGATATAATGGAGGAGCGGTCACACAACCATACTTTCAGATAAACCGGTACAGCAAGAGCACAAAGATACAAGATAGTAAAATAGGATGAATTCAGATCGGCCTTTACTTAAAGACCGATCTGATATGAGCCAAGAGGAAGGTGAGGAATAGTTTCAACTTGTGCTTTGCCAGAGTGTACATAAATGTACCCACCTACTCGTAATTACATCTGGCATGTAGTTTCTACAACAGGCAAATCAATGAGGGCTGCAACTACCCATTATTATTTTCAATATCTATTTATCTGACAATTATTTGCACATAAGTCATATATAATATATCGTATATAAAATATATTTAAAATATATTA
>OMLP01023729.1:0-16986 GCA_900302685.1 Spondyliosoma cantharus | reverse complement strand
CAGATCGGCCTTTACTTAAAGACCGATCTGATATGAGCCAAGAGGAAGGTGAGGAATAGTTTCAACTTGTGCTTTGCCAGAGTGTACATAAATGTACCCACCTACTCGTAATTACATCTGGCATGTAGTTTCTACAACATGATTTAATTTGATCACTAGAGGTCACTATCAGGTAAGCACAGACGGATTTATGTCACCTTGTACGAATGATTATTGATTACATGTCATATATGTGATCAGAGACGGCCACACCTTAAACCAGTTATGTCATTGCCTGTTGTTGTTGTTGTTGTTGTTGTTTGTTTCTAGAGGAGGCAAATCAATGAGGGCTGCAACTACCCGTTATTATTTTCAATATCTATTTATCTGACAATTATTTGCACATAAGTCATATATAATATATCGTATATAAAATATATTTAAAATATATTACATATTTGGGGCTCTGCCTTTTCCATAATTTTCAAATTGCTCCCTTGTCCAAAACCAAAACCCACAGACTCTTAATTTGCTTTAAAAATGACAAAGAAAAGCAGCAATTTTTTAAATCTTTACTTGAAAAATGACTGAAATTACTTCATTATGAATTAATTATCTTTCGATTTGAATTACTAAATGAAGCAGCAAGAGGTTAACAACTGCAGCATAAACATAAAATGATCTGGGATCTTTATGGGCCGTGAGAAGCAGGTCAGCGTTGGTTATCAGTATCCTTATCAAAAGAGAGCAGCGTATGCCAGTATTACTTTGGATGAAACACAATAAACATAGTCAGACCTCAGAGCGTACTGAGGCTTGACTGTATAGAAAAGAAAAAAAAAAGGACATATTTATTTATCTCTCTCTACCAGACTCAATCACCATGATGGCAAATTCTTGGAAAATAAGACCCAGGTTGAAAGCTGTTGCATTTTATCATTCAAGACACTATTTTTCTCGTACCTGGCTCTTGGCAGCTTTGTTGGCAGGATACAGTTGAATAACTTGCTGGAAGTCATCTCTTGCCTTGTCAAACTCCTTCATACCAAACAGTGCCTCTCCCCTTCTGAACAAAGCCTTCTCATTGGATGCATCCAACTCAAGAGCCTGCATTAACAAACAAAGCATAATGAAATGTTGACACCCGTTTAAACTATACTCAGAGCGAGATTACTTTAAGGCCAACAGTGTCCACCTTGAAGACAAACGTTACCTTATCACAGCTTTCTAGGGCTTGGTTGGGCTCCTGCAGTTTGAGGAAGCACATGGCCAAGTTCAGATGTGCAGCCAGCCGCAATGCTTTCGCTTTCTTCTCGTCCTCCTCCGACAAACCAGATTCATGTTCCAGCCATGAGACGATCCTTTTGTACTGCACCGACGCCTGCTTGTATTTTCCCTCCTAAAGCATAGAGAATCCACATGAGAGAACATGAAATATTAATCGGTCTTAAAAAGTCTCTCTTCATAGCCGTGTGTTTGGCAAGTACACCTTCCGCATACCTTAAAATACTGTGTTCCTTTGTCTTTGACAATGATGCTCTGCTCCAGCTTCTCCGTCGTGTTCATTTCCCATGATTCCTTAGCCTAAAGATTAAAAAAACAGATAATTGATCCACTTCTTAGGGGGGGGAAGCTGTTTCTGTACACAGCTGAAATGTAATTGGCCAATTTAAGTCAAGACTTGTTTACCTTCTCAAAGTTGGTCAGCTTGATTTTGTATTGCAGCGTTGCTCCGCCAGGAATATTATACTTTTCATTTCCTGCATTCCCAAAGCCGTATCTACAAATTACATATACTTGTTAGTCATCTCAAAAGTGTTGTGTAAACGTCATTAGCTGTTGCAGTTTAATTAAAAGCAGTATAGGAGTAGGGCAGCATGGAAGGTGGGAACATTTTGTAGCTGGAGTTCTTAATTTTTTTCTCATGACACAGCTTAGACCTCTGTAGATGATTGTGTAGGCCACATTTCAGTCTTGTTATCAATAGGTCCAAACATTCCACTTTCTTTATAGCCCAATGACTTTAATCCCTATAGGGTCATTGATACATATCTACATTTACCAGTAAAGGCTAGTCAAAGAGAGGCAATGATTGTAAACAGACGCTCAGCCTTGAAGATTTAGATTGAAACATGTATAATGTTATAGAACAAAAACAAACACTGGCTATAATAACACATCACTTTAGCAAAACATTGATCATACTTAGGCTTCATAGTGAAGAGTGCCTCCTCCTCCTGCTCCATAGCCATGATAGCTTTCTCCACTCCAACTGGGAAACCAAGATTTTCTCCATCTCCGATCTCAAACTTCAGTTCTCTCTCGTCAAATACACGTCCCTCACAGGAACCCTCCACCGTTACTGAAAGGAGTTGGAAACATCTTGGGGTTAGCTTGTGATTAAAATCAGACTTGAGTTTGCCACAAACTTGCTAACATCCGGCAGATTGAATGCTGAGGGGAGGAGGCAGCGAAGACAAGCGATAGAATTTCTGTGAATGACTGAATCATTTAAAATCTTTTACTTTGTTAAGGATGTCTGTAATCACAAAGTGAATTGAGAATGGGGTATAAAGTGTAGATAAATTACACAATTTGAAATTGGCGGTACAAATTATTTGCTTCTTGAGCATGGAGAGATATAAGAGACTTGAGACTTTGCTCAAGAATAAAAAAAATGTGGAAACCATTTGCATAGAGTCCACCATTTTGATGGTTATCATACAGTGTATAATCAAGTGTTTGTTCAACTGATACAAAACCATTCTCTTTCCATTTCTTCAAGGGTCATTGCAGCTACAACTACTACTACTACTACTACTACTAATAATAATAACAATAACAATAATAATAAAATACCACATACTTTGATATACTCATTGCTTAAGTTATGCACATTGGATTTGTTTATTGAATCATGTTTTGCTCTGACTCAGCTTACCACTTTCTAAAACCAATTCCTGCGAGTCCATTATTGTCTCTGAAATGCTTACAAGTCCAGCTAACGATATGATGGAACTAAAAAATGTATGCAAATTAATCCACAGACACTGAAAGAGTATTAGTCGACCACTAACATGGTTACAGCGAAGTTACTCACTACCATGGCAATGAATGGGATGTGCACACTGCTCTCACTAACTACTGTATATACACCGACCCGATTTTTCAAGGGATGGGAATGAATCAAACTTAAAATGAAACTAACTAATCTCTATGAATAGTACCTATGACTTTTTTTTTCAGTTTTAGCAAAGAAAAAGCCGTGTCTGGGTGCGTTACCTTCAACGGAAGCTCCTTCATTCGGCTTGGAATATCCCTGCCCTTTGGTGATAATGCGACGGATGATTCCTTCATCCTCATCCTCAGTTATGTCCTCACCTCGAAAGTCAAACAACTCCACCTAGAAGTGTAGACATGTAAATTAACATCTTTCACACCAATGAAAGGACAAATAGCACAATTGATGATTGAAATACCCTGATGTTACTAAAGCTTACCTCAAAAACAAGAGTGGCATTAGGGGGTATCTTGGGTGGGCTTCCTGCAGACCCATACGAATACTCTGGCTTACAGATGAGCTGGCTCAACTCGCCCACTTTCATTGTAGCCACACCGATGTCCCATGCCTTTATTACTTGCCCTAAAAGACAGAGGAGACTGATTACCAACACTTGCTATGCAACTATGGCAGGTGAACGTTCGTGTCTCTGCTAGCTATGAAACCAACCTTTGCCCAACTCAAAGGAAAACTTCTCTCCCCTGTCTCTGCTCGAGTCGAAATGAGTGCCGTCCAGAAGTGTGCCCACATAATGTACAAACACTTTGTCGCCGGTCATGGGCAGCTCTGTGCCTGTGCCTTCCCTCTTCACCAGCTAGAAAACAGACAGCAAGAAGAGGGTGTATCACAAATTCAGTTACAGATTTATAAAAAAAATGAAAACATCTCTGCACCAGACAAACACATCTGTGTGTTGAACCCACCCTGCAGTCTGGTACTGTGCATCATAAGTGATCGGGCTGCCAAATCTTTAATTGTGAATGATCGTGAGCTGTAACATCTCATTCAAATCCCTTTGAGTGTGCGTGCATGCGTGCGTGTGAATATCAAATGACTCGATCACCATTAATAGCTTTTACATTTGCTCTTCCTCCTGGACTCCAGATCATTCTAGAAATGTGGATGGTTGCAATACCTAATGAGCCATGTTGTCTGCATTCTGCTGATTAGTTAGCTATGACACAGACGACAGGGAACTATAATAAATTATAGGTATTATCGGTGCTGTGGTTAGCTTGACTTAGCTGCTTATTGTTGACAGTGCACGCGATAGGCTAGCTTACAACAGCTAATGTTAGCATAGCCGCGTGAGTAAACAAGCAGCCCGCTAACCACTCGCTCGGCTAGCTGGATTAATATAGAGCCCCTAGAATAAAAAACGTACCTTTAAAACACCCCCATCTTTCTTTGGTGTGATGTCATCTCCCTCCATTGGGATGCTGTGTTGTCCTTCACTTGTCTGCTCCTCTGCAGTCATTGTCATGAAGAAGCTTCCCCCCTCCTACTCTGACCTGCACTTCAATTCAAACCAACACTGGCTAATAGTCGTGGCTAAAGCTAACTACTTCTCAAACCACGCCAAATGCAGCAAGCAACAACCTGACTAAGGTCAACGCTAGCTAGCTAACTAACGTTGCTTATAGCTCTCTGCTAGCCCAACTTAGGCTACTGGCGAATGCTAATGTAAACAAAATACACGCCACCGCTTTAAACTAGCTGCCTTGAGACTGTTCTATGCTATCGTTGTGCACCAGCCACACTTGTATCCAAGCAGGATATGAGCTTCCTATCAAGTTGCCTCAAGTCCACGTTGTCTTGCTGCCAAGCCTCTGCCAAGCGCTTAAAGAAGGGTAGAGAATTTTCCAGACATTTCAAGGAGGGATCATGGGGATAAGCCCGCGTTGTGGCGTTACTTACATCCCGTACGCATTTTCCGGGAAGGCGGTGCACACGCACAAACCAGGGCAACCCCATAAACTACATGTATTTTATGCGGTTACATAAATACATAATAGAGTACTCAGTTGAGATATTCCGTAATATCTGCTGAATCCAGCGTTAAATAACTAAAATAAGCATATAAACGTATATAACTCCTTCCACTCGGGCGTTACTGTATAGTAAAACAGGCGCTCGTTGTTTTATCTCGCATCCTATTGGTCAGATTCTATGACCACTCCTCTCTGTTGGCGCGGTTGTTGAATTGCCGGGAGTCGAAAATATTAACACGTAAAGTAAAGAACTACTTCATATTAAGGACAACTGAGGGTAAATATGGCGACGATCTCGGTCAGATTATGACCAGCAGCAACTTAGACATAAGAGTTCAGCTAATAACGAGACTTGCATTGTTTATATGTTAGCTAGCTAACAGTATAGCTATGGATCAAGACAGCGTTGACAGTTCGTTTCAAAACATCTAATCTTCAAGGGACACTTGAAATGAAATGATAGCTGCTTGTCACAACATGTAGACGAATTGTAAAGCTCTATAGTTGAATTATAATTCATGTCGATGTGGCGAGTTGACGTGTCGTGGTAGAAATGAGGGAAATTTAATCATAAATACGTCAGGTTGGTCTGCGTAAAAACGCAGGATTTGGCGCGTGCGTAGGTGCCTCACGTGAGACATAACATCGCTATCAGAAGTTGTGTCTCGTAGCCCGTACAGCCAGTCTAAACTGAAATGTTTTGTCTAGTTAACCCTGTTGTTATCTTCCAGGGAGGATCACGAGCATGGAGAATGGAAGAGCCCAGTTTCCATTTCCCTACCAGCCCTATGACATCCAGGAGCAGTTCATGCAAGCCCTGTACAGTGCACTTGACCAGGGCAAAGTTGGCATCTTTGAAAGTCCAACTGGAACGGTGTGTGTATCTGTGAATGCATAAAAAACAAGAGAGATTGGAGCAGGAGCCATTCGATTTTCTTGACGCGTGTTTCCTTCAATGCAGGGCAAGTCTCTGAGTCTGATATGTGGAGCGCTGAGCTGGCTCTCAGACCACGAGGAGAAGAGGAGACAGGAGGCCGCTGCTCTGCTGCAGGAAGGAGAAGCAGCTCTTTCCACCTGCACCCCTCAGCCCTCAGCCGGCAGCTCCTCCGCAGAGCCCGACTGGATCACTGATTTTGTTCAAAAAAAGGCTGAACGAGATTTGGTGTCAAAGTTGAAGGCAAGCGTGTCATTGCATATCAGATGTGACCTCGGCGTGCATCACTGGGGAATTTTGGCTTCAGTGTTGTTGTTTTTGTGTGCGTGTGTGTGTCAGGAGGAAGAGCTGAAAAGAAAGAAGAGGGAGGAACGATTGGAAATGATCAGAAACAACGTTCAACTGAAGTATGCGATGAAGAGAAAGGTAAGCGATCGGGGAATTTACCCCACAAATGCACTCACTGCGAGCCACGGCTTAAATTTCTGTGCGTGTCTTTGTAGAGCTCCGAAGATGATGAGGCGTTCAAGTTGCTCCAGCTCAGTAAAGAGGAACAACCTGAGACGCGAGGAGATCAAGAGGACGAGGAGCTTATCGTCGCGGAATACGAGAGCGACGACGAGTCGAAGACCAGGAGCAGGTGAGGGCCGCCGTTAATTGTCCGCCGATCGCATCGAGTGTTTACATCCCGGTGAGTTGTTGAGATGCCCGACAGTGACATCAGAGTGCGTTTGCTCTCCTGCTCAGGTTTTGTGCTGCTGAGGAGGACACAGATGATGACCTGGTTGAAGAACATGTCACTAAGGTGTGCACTGTGCAACTGTGAGAACGATTGTCCCACTGGTATAAAATACGATAATGATGACCATGACGAGTGTCACACATTACGCTGAATTTCCACGTCTGCGTGTTCTCAGATTTACTACTGCAGTCGCACTCACTCCCAGCTGGCCCAGTTTGTCCACGAGGTTCAAAAGAGTCCGTTCAGCAAGGACATCAGCGTGGTCACTCTGGGCTCGCGGCAGGTATGTATGCACGTACACGCATGCGCGCACACACACACACACACACACACAAAAGCAAAGTGTACCAATGTTTCCTCCTGATAACTAGAACGGGAGCTATTACTTGTACTGCATCTATGAAACATGACTATTGATCACAACACCCGACACCAGTATTCGCCCAGTGATCCTAAATCTGTGCATTGTTCAGAATTTGTGCGTCAACGAGGACGTGCGTCGCCTGGGCAGCATCCAGCGCATTAACGACCGCTGCATGGAGATGCAGAAAAACAAACATGGTGAGAGCCCCCCCCCCTCACACACTAGCTTCGACACTGACGAACATTTGTGGCTGACTTCGAGCTCGTAACAGATTTGTTAAACTTTGTTTGAAGCAGGAAATCTCAATCAGGATATCAAGATAAGCATTAATAACAGTGACTGACAAACAACACTATATAGATGTGTTGTCTTGAAACCAACACGAATGAATCAAACGCTGCCTGTCCATCCGTTTTGCAGAGAAGCAGCACAACGAAGAGGGTGTGAAACGTAAGCGTGGCACAGCAAAGACTGTGTGTCCCTTCAATAAAGCTTCAGCACTGCAGCAGATGAGGGACGACCTTCTGGGGAAAGTCCAGGATATCGAGCAGCTGCTGAAACTGGGCCGCGAAACGCATTCGTGTCCTTACTACGCCACGCGTCTCGCTATTCCACCTGCACAGGTAACACTGTCCTCTTTTGTTCATTCATTCCTTTGTCTCATTAGCCTGGAGATTGCTTGCACTCTGTGTTAGGAACTTTTGTTTTTTCCCCCAAATTTCCAAAGGTTGACCCGAGGAGCAGTATCCAATCAGCCTGAAGTATTTTTATTTATTGATGCAGCTTTTCCATTTCAGGTTAATCTGTATGGTGTGTGTTTATTGTGTCTTCATAGTTGGTGGTGTTGCCCTATCAGATGTTACTCCATGAAGCTACAAGAAGAGCAGCAGGAGTCCAGCTGAAGGGACAGGTAGCTGTTGTTTTTGAGCATTTCTGATTCCATCACAATTTTTTTTATTGCTGATCCACTGTCAGTTTTATCATAAAAGTTCCCCCCAAAATTTAACCTGGCACACAAGGGCACACAATGGTACACATTTCGAAAGAAAGATGTAAAAGAAAGGAGTGCATGTCTGACAATTTTGCCATACTTCTGCCCATTTCTCTACTAGAGCTGCAACTAGGGATCATTTTCATTATCAATTAATCTGTTGATTATTTCCACGATTAATTGTCTATTGTCTATGAAAAGTCAAGAAATTGTGGAAAATGTTCAGTGCACCTGTCCAGAGCCCAAAGTGACTTCTTCAAACTGCGTCTTTTATCCAACCATGAATCTAAAACCCAAAGGTCTTTCATTTATTATCATAAATGACAAAGAAAAGCGGAAAATCCTCACATTTGAGAATGTGAAACCACCAACTGTTTGGAATTATTGCTTGAAAAATGACTGAAAACATGACTCAATTACCTAAATAGCGGGTGACCAATTTTATTTCAGCCGGCTAATCGTTACAGCTCTATTCTGTATTTGATAGTTTTCTCATTCAGCTTTTCTCTAAATGCTTCGCACGATTTGTCAAATCAGTACAGGTGTTTTCTATATTTGCTCTTGTTTTGTCTATTACAATGTTTCCGGTTGCAGTGTGTTGAGCTCTCAGGGCCACCGTAGTTCCAAATATTTGAAATGGAATTGATCTGGCTTAATACTGACCAGAAATATATACATATCTATATATATTTTTTACAGGTGGTGATCATCGATGAAGCTCACAATCTTAGTGACACCCTCTCCTGTATACACAGTGCAGAGCTCACTGGAGCGCAGGTAAACACATCCATACATCATGTACAAATACATGTAGTCGTAAATGATGCATGTTCCCTGTAGTAGTAGTAGTAGTAGTGTGCTTAAATGTGAATCTTCTGCAGCTTTGCCGTACCCACTCTCAGCTCAGCCAGTACGCCGACCGCTATAAGTGAGTATGCACACACTCAGACACACACACGATGCTCTCATCCACAAATTAAACACTGCGTTACCTTCCTGAATCCCGATGTTTTATGTTCCTACAACACCAGGAGCCGACTGAAGGCAAAGAACCTGATGTACATCAAACAGATCCTGTTTGTCATCGAGGGGCTTGTCCGTGTGCTGGGAGGTGAGTGTGTTTGGACTGAAACTAGTTTTTGATTATTGCCTGTTTTTTTTAATGTAGGTTAGAGGGGGAGTTGTTGTACGGGGCACATGTAAAATTTCCACTATTCATATAAACCATATCCCTGCAGGCAAGGTGGGGCAGAATCCGCAGAGCCAGACGACACAAACGGGTCAGTAAATGATACATAAACAGGCACTATTACACACCTTAAGCAGACATTACTCATTAATCGGTCACGTTTCTTTTATCTTTTAGCTACTGAAATGCTCACCATCAACAACTTCCTGTTCAAGGCTCAGATCGACAACATCAACTTGTTTAAGGTATGACAAATATGTGTTGTAATGCTGTTAAAAAAAAAAAGAAGAAAATCACAACCATGCCTCCAAACGGCAAACTCTGATTCTTTCGATGTCGCTCTAGTTACAGAGATACTTTGAGAAGAGCATGATCAGCAGAAAAGTAAGTTTAACATGCACACACGTACCGATCTCGCCCTCATGTGAATGCTGTTCAGTTCCGAGAGAGATCTGCCGTAAAAGTAACTGAACGCTACGCGTGTGTCCTCTCTCTGTAGCTGGGAGGCTTCGTGGAGAAGTACGCTGGCTCAGGCGTGAGTCTCCACATTCAGAGCGGCTCCAACAAGGAGAACCGACGCACCGAGGGCTTAAACCGCTACCTTCAGACACTGCAGAGCAACCAGGGCGCTGCGACAGGTCAGAGGGCAGATGTTTCTGTCAGGTTCATGTTCACTCCAGACATGTGGCGTCATCTGTTGAGAGGAACTGGATCCTATCCAGTCACGAGAAAACGCACTCATTTATTTTAAAGTTTCATCTGTATAGGGAGAGGTGTGACGCAAAGACGTATGCAAAACGCTGCAGCATTCATAGCCTCAGCTGATTTACAATGCCTGTCCCTAAGATTGGCATTTTAAAATACGTAAAACATAAAACTTAACAACAAATATGCAAGAGACGACACACACACAAATTCTGCAGTAAATGCGTACAGGAAAATGCAGACAGCTAATACAGATAAGATGGTAATACAATTCAGAAAAAAACCTACTTGACTGTCATGAAACATTAATGCACGTTAATCAGCCAATCATCCGCACTGGCCAATACGTGTCTCGCGTCCGATCAATTTTTGCGCTGGCGCTTTCACCATGCGGCACTTAAAAATGTATCACTGCGGTAGGTAGTTGTGTAGCGGGCCAAAAAGGCTTTTAAAGCAGATACTTCTCATGTGAAAGAAGGCTAGATTAAAGGTTGCTTCATACATTTTTATGATTTGAATTAGTTCTCCTTCAAGTATAGTGTAATGAGGGCCGAATGGCTTTGAAGGAGCTCAGTTGTTTGTTTGTTTTTTAATCATGAGTATATCTGTGTTATCCTGGCAAGAAAAGGGATAATCATTAACAACAAAAACGAAATGATCAACACAAAATAAACATCGCATCGGCCAAATTGTTATTTTTAAGATTGTAGCAGCGCAGAATCTCACAGTCAGTGCATCCCTTTCAGTACCCACAGATGTAGTCGCGCTATAGAAATCTCCCATATCACTTTGTTTGTAAAAATGCAAAGGCAAGAGAACAAACACGCGTGTTATTTTTCTTAGCTGAAAAAACAGTTTAATCCATGTCAAATCATATCCATGCCCCTCACATCCAGCCACTCACACTCACTCACAGTCTCACACTCTCATGTTAGGCAACCAACAGAAACTGAACACTGTTGATTCCATTCATCTGTTCTTTGTGATTTACTGCATCTGCCCCGTCTGCTCCCATGTGTGCAGTGTCTCCAGCGGACCAGCAGGGGTCTGTAGAGGCAGAGAAAATGCTGTCTGCGTCTCCCATGATGCAGGTGGAGGGTTTCTTCATGGCTCTCACCAACAGCAACACTGACGGCAGAGTGGTGGTGCACAGACAAGGTGCTTTCTTTAAATGTATTTATTTTAAAGCACAATGCTAAACTACGGAAGAGGATTAATGCTAAACTACGGAAGAGGATTAGGGCCACATGTAAATTTTTTACATTAAAGTCAGAATTCTGTGATTTCTGACTTTTTTCACAGAATTCTGACTTTAATCTCAGAATTCTGACTTTCTTCTCAGAATGCTGAGTTTAATCTCAGCATTCTGACTTTAATCTCAGAATTGTCTGACTTTCTGACTTTTTTCTCAGAATGCTGACTTTAATCTCAGAATCCTGAGATTAAAGTCAGCATTCTGACTTTTCTCAGAATGCTGACTTTTTTCTCATAATGCTGACTTTAATTTCAGAATTCTGACTTTCTTCTCAGAATGCTGAGTTTAATCTCAGCATTCTGACTTTAATCTCAGAATCCTGATTTAAAGTCATAATTCTGTGATTAAAGTCGGAAAGTCAGAATTATGACTTTAATCACAGAATTATGACTTTAATCACAGAATTATGACTTTCTGACTTTTTTTCTCAGAATGCTGACTTTAATCTCAGAATTCTGATTTTTTTAAAGTCAGAATTCTGAGAAAAAAGTCAGAAGTCTGCGCATTTTTTTGAGTTCTGACTTTTCTCAGAATTCTGACTTTAATCACACAATTCTGAATTTTCTCAGAATTCTGACTTAAAGTCAGAAAGTCAAGTCAAGACAGATCATTTATCCCCACAGCAATCGCACTGTTCAACTCAAGCACTGATCAATCACTTCTCCACTCACTTGTTTGTTTTTGTAAATATCTTATTGTTCTTTGTAAATATCTCGCGTTTTTCTATTTATTTTCTATTTAACTTTATGCATATCATTCTGATTCTTTATCCTGTACTGTTGAAAATATCTCGAGCTGTCGTAACAAGCGAATTTCCCCCATGGTGGGATAAATGAAGCCAATCTTAATCTTAATGAAATCAAAGTGTCTTAAAGTACGCCATTCTGTTTAACGCGCAGGCACTTTGTCGGAGAGCAGCATCAAGTTCCTGCTGTTGAATCCGGCGGTCCACTTCGCTCAGGTGCTGAAGGAGTGCAGGGCGATCATCATCGCAGGAGGAACCATGCAGCCTGTGAGTCATTTTAAATCCCAGCAGAAATGAACGAAAAGCCCTCGTGTGTGTGTTTTTTATCATTCCTAAAGATGTCGCATGTAGGTTTCAGACTTCAAACAGGAGCTGCTGTTCTCCGCCGGAGTGGGAGAGGAGCGCATCACTGAGTTTTCCTGTGGTGAGTGGCCCATTTTACAACACGACAGTACTTCTACTTGTGTTTATTTTTTTGTAATGCGCTCTCTCTCTCTCTCACAGTGATGGGTTTATCAATATTTCTGTGTGTGGGGCTTCTTGATGAATGACAGAAACTCAAATGATAAGCGATTTTTTTTTTTAGTGCGAGTGCTAATTTCCCCGTTTGGTTATGCACTCAGACTGACTAGATGTGGGTCATGATTCTGTGACATGATGGATGGATGGAGATTATATTATTGATAAAATGATGATAGAAATGGCCCAAACAAACAAAAAGAAAGATACAATGGCAAAATGGTTAAAATGCCTGTTTTGTGCTGACAGAACTGTGTTAAGGCCTTGTGTTTTTTTTATTTCCTCTGTTTAGTTTTATTATAATCAATAAAACAACTTTTGCTTTTGCCTGGTAACTTTGTCTGTAGGTCACGTGATTCCTCCCGAGAACATTCTTCCTCTCGTCTTGTGCTGCGGTCCGTCTGGTCAGGAGCTGGATTTCACTTTCCAAAACAGGGACTCTCCCCGCATGGTAACAAACACGCACAAAGTAGTTCATTTAAGGATAATTCCGGTATTTTTGAACCTGGGGTCTAAGTGTCTTAAACGTAGAAAGAAATTGCTCCTGTGAAAGTGGGTCAATTAAAATGGCTTGTTTCTGTCACTGACAGGCAGATTGTCATTCGAAGCATCTGACAACATTTTGGATAAGATCTCTACGCGGATCAACGTTTTTTGTTAAAGTGTTCGATCCTTTTTGATTAATCTGAGACAGCTGTTATATCGGTCTGTTCAAAGCCACCGGACTTCATTGACAAAAAAACTGAAATTATCTTCGCAGAATACAGAAGTTGCAGTTCTGCTGCCTCGATCTGTTATTTAGTTTGTGCCCTTGTGTGACTTTGTTATCTTGCAATCTGCCGTAACAATTCCCAAACTTTTTGTACCTACTACTCACTTACACATTAAGAATATGTAAAGGGCACAGGTTAACAACTATCGAAATTTCCTTTGAAACTATTGCTGTGATGGGGTTGACTGCAGCCGACATTGTTTATACAAACGTGACTTTGTCGACAGATGGACGAGACTGGGCGCATTCTGTCCAACATTTGTAACGTGGTCCCGGGCGGGGTGGTGTGCTTCTTCCCTTCTTATGAGTACTCGAGGCGGATCATTTCTCACTGGGAGGCCAGCGGTGCGCTGACTCGTCTGGCTAACAAGAAGAAGGTACATCAGCTACATTTCTTTCTCTTACATGAGCTGCTATAAAAAATGTTTTAAAATACTTGAAAAAAGAATTTTCCCGACAGACTTTAAGGTGTCTGAATTGCTCTCTCAGATATTCCAGGAGCCGAAAAAAGCCAACCAGGTCGAGCAGGTGCTGAGCGAGTTCTCCCGCTGTATCCAGGTAGAGCTGTCAGCCCTCATCACCTAGCATTGACAATATATCATTATTCAGCAATCTCATTATATTTGCTCTTTTGTTAGAGATGTGCTGCTGACAGCAGCAGTAGCCTCACGGGAGCGTTGCTGTTCTCCGTGGTCGGAGGAAAAATGAGTGAGGGCATCAACTTCTCCGATGACCTGGGCAGGTGTGTGGTGATGGTGGGGATGCCGTACCCCAACATCAAGTCCCCGGAGCTGCAGGAGAAGATGTCGTATCTGGACAAACACCTGGTGAGATTCCTTGCGAATAGTCCTCACTGCATCCACAATCCTGGAAAAAACTGTACACTGTGTAAATAGTGGACGAAGCCAAGTGTCTTAAAACTGTATTCTTTCTATTGGCCAGACTCCACTGGTTGCAGAAAGAAGTCCGATTGTGTGTAAGCTTATGAGAAAATGACCCTACTTCTCACCTGATTTACTACCTCAGTGAACAGTTCCCTGATGAGTGAATGGGCTCAATCGTTAGTTTCAGATCTTCTTCAACACAGCGTGATGTTCATTTAGTAAATTATGGTCCCGTTTAGAGTAAAACAGACAGGGAATGCTTCAGGTGTCGTTACCTTTTTATGATTGCCGAGTCGTCTCCTGGTTCTCAGTCGGCTCCTATCAGGATAATCTCTCCAGCTCCACGCTCTCTTCCAAATGTGGTCACCACTGGCCCCAGCAAACCAAGATGGGGGGGATGAACATAATACCAAACTCAAAGCCTTGAGAGTATTGAAATGAAGCCTATCAGTCAGTCTGAACAGTTTTGTTTTGTTTCCTTTGTAGCCTCACGGTGGAGGAAGGAGCCCTGGCCAAGCCCTGATAGAAAACCTCTGCATGAAGGCTGTCAATCAATCTATAGGTAATGAGGCAATATTCATGACAGATATGGAAAAAAACAAAAACATTAACAGTAATGATTCATTCTGAAGGTGTTAGACAGAATAATTCACATATATTTGACTTCATCTGCCCGAAGGAAGAGCTATCCGTCACCGTGGCGACTATTCCTCCATGGTCCTGTGTGACAGACGATACGCTCGACCTGCGACGCTCTCCAAACTTCCCACGTGGATCAAAGATCGCACCAGCACACACGCGTCGTTTGGCCCTGCTTTTGCTGCTTTGCGGAAGGTGAGGAGCAACCACGCATATACGAAGCCACAATCCGACCACTGTTATCACCATTATTCTCATGTCGGCCGTCTGTTCTTTCTTCCCCAGTTCTTCCTGGAGAAGAAGCAGAAGCAGCTGTAGTTTCAAAAGACGAGACTAGAAGAAGGGATTAGAGAGAATTTTCCGGGAAACTCGCTCTGCATTAGCGAACCCAAGATTGTGCTTCATTAAAAATACTGTGCGATAATTAAAGGGCCGTGTAATAAGTTCCTTATCACACGATTGCCTCGGCTCTTTTATGCTGCTTTATGTTTACATTCATGAACATTTTGAAGCCAAAGCACTTCTGACTGGAGTTCAAGGATCAGTCGCGGGACAGCTTTTGTGTTTTCAGTGCTTCGCCCCTCTTTATTTAACACGTTCAGCTTTCATGTTTTGTCTTTCGCTCGTGTTCTGCTCCGGCTAACATATCTGGTTTAGAGAAGTGAAGATGAATGCAGACAAAGGCCAAAGGGGGAATTAATCAGATTGACTCAGATGTATCAGTCATGTCTTCTAACGCAGTCTGGAACATGTTGAAGGCACAGCGAATGATAAATACTGAAGCGGCACTGGCGGAGGCATCCGTGTGACTGATTCACGCTTGTGATGTTAAATATTTAAAAGGACGCGACGTAAAATGTTACGCAATGGAAAAAAAAAATAATACTTTTATTTAATGTAGACGTGTTAGTGAAATTGTTTCAGTGAATGTTTACGAACATATGATGTACAATGAATACGATTATCAATAAATTGTTTCATTATTCGAGTTTTAGTGGTGTTTTGTTTTAATTGGGTAAACAAACCAATGCAGTGAAAAATGATGTTAGTGGGATATATTTTTATAATATTATAGAGTGATTTGAAGTCCTTCGTATACAAAATCATCCAACACTCTCCGATGCTTTCATTATCAGTGCTTTTGGTCTTCATTGTCCGTCATGTTATGCCTCCCAGTCATCATCGTCTGCCGTCGGATGTGGGGCAGGAAGTGGTGGGATGACATCTGACATCCTGGCAAATGCACCGCCGGTACCAGCAGGAGCTTCACCTGACTCCCCGCCTGCTGGACCCTTACCAGATATGCCTGCGGAGAGGACACAACATGTTTTATTTACTGCCTGCAGGTCCAACCACCTGCATCAGTATCCTTAAATCCCCTCTATCTATAAAAAAAAAAGGCATCCTCACCTTTCCTCCGCATGGCGAGTTTATTGAAGAGATCGGACATAAAGTCTCCACCACTGGACGCAACTCCCACTGCTGAGAGACGAAAACAAGCAGTTGGTGAATAATTGTACGTTCAGTATTATTTCATTAGTAACTAACACTTGGATCTAGTTAGCCCGTATCAGCAGCTCCCTCTAAAAATGCAATGTAAGGTTGAGATCCAGCCAGCGAAGCGCAAAAGGTATGCGCTCTGATATTAGGTCAGACAATTTAAAACTGTAATCAGGCCAGCATTTAAATGAGTCTGGTCTCACAAAGCCATGGATTGTGAGGATAAACAAATGATGGACGAGCGCTAACTACAAGAGTCCTCACGTGCTGCTTCGACTGCGTGACTTTCCCGTCCTTGTTCAAGCTGCATCATGTAGCAGTTAATAAAACATGAACACAACCACATCTCCACTCAAACAATCTGACACCTTGCTCTTGCTCCTTCTGTTTCTTCTTCTCCATCTTGCGCTCTTTGATGTTGCGTAACTTGGCTTTGCCGATGCCTCCGGCGTTGCGGATGGACTCCAGGAGACTGGCGCGGCCGTCCGACGGCTGAACCACCTCGCTGGGAGCACCGGCGACAGGGGCTGCAGTCAGAAGGGAGACAAGGGTGGCAGTACGATTACGCCCATTAATGTCAGTTAGGTGAATCGAATTAAGGGAGGAGCAGCATTTCAACATTTTAACACACTGTCACACTCGATCACAGTCCTACAAGTGTGTGTTACCAGTGCAGGAATTTTGAGTTGCATGCATGACAAACCTGAACTTGGCGT
>OMLP01023717.1:0-29000 GCA_900302685.1 Spondyliosoma cantharus | reverse complement strand
ATATATGTATATATATGTATATATGTATGTATATATGTATGTATATATATGTATATGTGTATATGTATATGTGTATATGTATATGTATATGTGTATGTATATATATGTATATGTGTATGTATATATATATATGTATGTGTATATGTATATGTGTGTATATGTGTATATATATATGTGTATATATATGTATGTGTATATGTATATGTGTGTATGTATATATATGTGTATTCGTGTGTATACATACACGTGTGTATTCGTGCGTATACATACACGTGTGTATTCGTGCGTATACATACACGTGTGTACACGTGCGTATACATATGTGTGTGTGTATACACACGTGCGTATACATACGTGTGTATACATACGTGTGTATACATACGTGTGTATGTGTGTGTATGTATGTATGCATGTATGTATACATATACGTACGTGTGTGTGTGTGTGTGTGTGTGTGTGTGTGTATATATATGTTATGTTAACCTCTTCTTTAAAATCATTTTCCAAGGTGTTCTGCTATGCGCTTAGCCCTGATGACAGTACCAACTTCCGTGTGAAAGTGGTAGCAGAGGCTCATCATTTCACGGACCTCTCACAGGTAACTGTCAGCGCCAGTATGTATTTATTTATTTCTTTATATTAACATTAAGGATGTGAACTTGTGACCGACTGTTCATTTCAACAAACATTTGTGAAAGTTAAAAGCATCCAGTTTTCCTGAAATTTGGTACCTCTTTTCCAGATTCCTTGCAATGGCAAGGCAGCTGATCGCATTCACCAGGATGGAGTCCACATTCTGGTCAACATGAACGGATACACCAAGGGGGCCAGAAACGAGCTGTTTGCCCTCCGCCCTGCCCCCATTCAGGTGAGCGATATATTTGATTTCTGATTGAAACGATGTTGAATCCTGGGTATAAATAGCCCCCTCAGCAAGTACATCTCTACACCTTCACAATAATGGTAATCTGTTCATGGGAATATTTAAAACAATAAAATGTTGTTATTGAGGAATGCACAAATAACTGTATTTGTTCTTTCAACAGGCTATGTGGCTGGGTTACCCTGGAACAAGTGGTGCACCCTTCATGGACTACATCATCTCTGACAAGGAGACGTCACCTGTAGAAGTGGCTGAACAGTATTCTGAGAAACTGGCCTACATGCCCAATACTTTCTTCATTGGAGACCATGCCAACATGTTCCCTCACCTCAAGGTCTGTCCATCCTCACATTGCTTACCTTGATTCTTGAGGAATCTCATGTTTTATCAAATATAGGCAGCGTTTGTTACATTTGTATTGTTTTTGACCCACAGAAAAAAGCAGTGATTGATTTCAAGTCTAATGGGCACATCTTTGACAACCGCATCGTTCTTAATGGTATTGATCTGAAGGCCTTCTTGGACAGTCTGCCCGATGTGAAAGTGATCAAGGTGAGAATTTCATAAACCTTGACAAAGCAGGTCGTTTAATGTGGGTTGAGTGGGAGTTGGGCACTGTAGTTCATTTTAGGTCCTCTGGGTGGCAGGGTTTAACAAATTGTCCATGTTGTCTTGTTTACTTTGAGTCACAATGATGGAGCTGAACTATACATCAGCTTGTCTTTTTTATCCTTGGGTTATGTTAATTAGAAACCCCTTGGGCAATATTTGCTGATTCAGGTATGATATGTTAAATTCCTTAAAATATGTTAATATGAAACTATTCTCTGTGACTAGATGAAGTGTGACAACAACCAGGAAGCTGTCGGGGACACAAATGGAGCTCTGTCCATGCCCGTAATCCCCATGAACACCGCAGCAGAAGCAATCATCAACATGATCAACCAAGGCCAAATCCAAGTCACAATCAACGGCTTCACTGTCAGCAATGGCCTGGCCACCACACAGGTATGTCTAATAGGGCCGCAGATGTAGATGCTGATATTGAGTGATATACCATAGGTACGAAACGTGTACAAATGCAGAAACGAGGCACGAGCAGCTGTTTATTTTAGCTTGCTTCTTTTCCAGATCATTTCTGAAGGTGAGGTTTTATTCTCTGAGAATGTGTCCTTCCGTGTACTGTGTCTTTATAAAAGTAAGGGAGAAGCACAGAGCTGTTGATGATCGAGTTGGTGGCTCTAAAGATAAGCTGTAAAAGTAATTATGCTGACTTGGCTTTCCAAACAGCATATTATCACCAGGAGGCTCAGGGACCATAAGCTGTCACACTTCATGACTGTCAAGACAAAAGCATTGAGGCCACTCCATCTCTAAGCAACACTGTTTGTCCTCCATTTTAGATCAATAACAAAGCTGCCACTGGGGAGGAGGTACCACGCACAATTGTTGTGACAACCCGGTCCCAGTATGGTCTGCCAGAGGACTCTATTGTCTACTGCAACTTCAACCAGCTTTACAAGATTGATCCCCCTACTCTTCAGATGTGGGCCAATGTAAGATGGTTATAGTGCTTACACTGCTTGAACTCTTCCTTCAATAAATGCTTAATTCCTTATTTCGTGTATATAAAATGTTTTTTTTCTAAAACTCCTCCTGCAGATCTTAAAGCGTGTGTCCAACAGTGTCCTGTGGCTTCTTCGTTTCCCGGCTGTTGGCGAGCCCAACATCCAGCAGTACGCCCAGAACATGGGTCTGCCTGGCTCTCGCATTATCTTCTCACCTGTGGCCCCCAAAGAGGAGCATGTGAGAAGGGGCCAGCTGGCTGATGTGTGCTTGGATACTCCCCTATGCAATGGTCACACCACAGGCATGGATGTTCTCTGGGCTGGAACACCAATGGTCACCATGCCAGGTTAGCACACTAGGGTATTATGGGACAGACTTGGTTACTACTAGAAGAACAAAGTGTTAGTTATTCTAAGTTAAATACTCAGAAAATAAAGGCATTTTACAAAGTTTCTGATTAATTGGGATATAGTGACTAACTCTAATGACTGTAGACTCAATTTCAAGTGAAGGCTGCTTGTTAATTTTAAATCTTCTCAAAAGGTGAGACCCTTGCCTCCCGTGTGGCCGCCTCACAACTCAACTGTCTGGGCTGCCCTGAGCTAATAGCCCACAGTCGCCAGGACTATGAGGACATAGCAGTAAAACTTGGATCTGACATGGAATAGTAAGTATGATTACATTTGACTTCTTTTTGGACAGCATTGTGGTTAAAACTGTAGTCTGAGACTGAGTCTTATTATTTTGTCATTCAGCCTGAAGATGGTCCGAGCACGTGTTTGGAGGCAACGAATCTGCAGCCCTCTTTTCAACACCAAGCAATACACAATGGACCTGGAGAGGCTCTATCTGCAGATGTGGGAGCACCATAGCAAGGGCAACAAGCCTGAACATATGGTTCAGACAGTGGAGACCAGTGAGAATGCCTGAACTAGAAGTGCTGTGATGTCTTTTCCCAAACATGTCTAGCCCTCCCCACCATCTTTTTTTTTTTTTAAACCATTGTCATCACCCTAGCTTGGAATGGTCACTTTCCATTTCAGCTTCCCCCTGAATGATTGTCTCATCTCTCTCAAGTACTACTAGTAGGACTCTTTTATTTGTGGAGGAGCCTACAGATACACATTTATCCTCCCATCACATTTGTCATCACGTCACACAATTGCGATCCCTGAGCCAGATCGAGCCCGAGACTTTCAGGCAACTCTTCTGTGACTCTTGTCCTTAAACACAGTGTATTTGGTGAGCATGAGAGGATTGTGAATGCCCTGCTTACCCATCAGTACTTGGATCCGTGGATTTTTTTTTTTCTTCCCCCCCCCCAACATGTGGGTGTGCATACAGGACTAATTGCAGCTGGTGGAGGGAATGCCCAGCCGTCATTGCTTGTTGATCTATTTATAAATGGATTAAGAGTGTTGTGTGTTTTAAAAGGACAATGTTGCACCATGAACGTTGTAACTCTGATTTAAGTTTCATCAGCTTTAACATGCATTTGTAAAACATAGGTTGCAACTGCTCTTGAGTTTGTCTTAAGCTGTTATTAAATTACTGCGATGAATAGATGTGCAAGTTTTGAGGAGTATGGTCTAAAGACTTCTCCCCCTCACCTAAATTCCAACTTTTCTTAATTACATTGTCAATCAAGGAATACCTTCAGTAGCTGTTGTCCTGTTTGACGTCACACTATGCTTGTAAAGGTGATTGGACAAAGGAGCTTCAATTAATTGGAAAGGGCCTAAATTTAAATTTAGTCGTCAGCTGTTCACAAATTGGTCTTGTTTTTTTAATCACTCAAACCCGGAATGGCCTAGGTAAGTATTTTCTAAGAAGTTTTTCTTTTTGTATTGTCCGTTAACTGTATGCTGTCAATGATGCCACAGGCTCAAAATATAATAAAAAAAATAAAGAGATGGCAAAACTCTGTATTGTCTTCACACTCACTTAATGCAATTGTTGGTAGAAACAATAAAAAAATAATGGCAACATTATTTGTTTCCTTGTTTTATTATCTAGTATTGGTGTTGCATGTTTGCGGCAGTGCAATAAATTACAAGTTAATAGTAATACTGGTAGATTTATGTATTTTGTTTTGGCAAATTGTAGTTGAATGGAGCAATGGTATTAAAATATTTCATCACATTTAAAGGTGCATTTGTTCTTCATGGTACTCAAACCAATATCAGTGGCATACGGCCAATAGGGCAACATATCTATTTAACTAGGTAAATGTAGCATCAACACTTCCGCAGAAAATACGATTAAAAGCCCTGCAATCAAACTGGCATGCAGTCAGCAAAGTCTACTCAATTTTAAAACTTCAGACGCTGATGATTGGAGAAGCTCCTTACTGGGCTTTTGTTGGATTGTTCTGCCTTAACGTGTTGAAAAATAATACATCATATATTCTAAATTCATTTGATGTTTTACAGTAGACGTGTTAAAGCAGAAATGCAGTATTAAATTGCCATAATGAAGTGTACCCACCTCATAATTAAATGGGACGATACTCCAGTAAACGTTACCATTTATATCCGTCCTACGGTGGTGGGCGTGGTTAGAATGTCACATGTCATTTGAAGCACGTTCCGGTTGGTCAAATATCTTGTGACGACTTCCGGCGTTATGCAGCGCAAGATTTGAATCCACCACCTCCGTTTTCACATCTCTCTCTTATCTACAACAACAACAACAACAAAAGCGAGTTTGGTAATCATATCTCAAGTGAATTATGTTTTAATTTACTTTCATTAAAAATTCATGTCATGTATACAAACGTACAACGCTGAAATGCTTATAAAATATTAGCTTGAGTCCTAACAATTAGCTTTAGTTAGCTAGCAAGTTAACGCTAACGGTAAGGCTAACGTCTCTTAGAACCTCTCGTTAATGACGTTTTTACATTGACCGAATTAAAAAAAATCAACTTGTTACATTTATTTAATCAGAGGTTAGATTAGCTATCCTTACTTTGCTTTTAGTGGCATTATATTATCTTATAAACCTTAAGTTTGACGCTAGCGGCTGGACTTTAAACGTTAAATGACTGTGTCCTGGTTTGTGTGCCGTTTTCACAGAGAAGAGGGAACTATGAATAATGACACCTGCAGATTATTTGAAAGAGTGGCTCAAAAGATGGGATGGGCCGACAAAGAAGGACTGGACGAAGCAGAAAAAAAGGTTTGTAGCGCGTTTCATTAACCTGAAAAAACAACACGTGTGACTTTGGTTTGTTGTTAGAAAGACCATGTCACAAGTATATATTTAGTTAATTGTATGCTTTTCGTTGTTTATATATCATCTCAATATATTTGGATTTTGGTTCAATAAAACCAGTAATCATAGGAAAAGTGGATTTACATATATATGAAAAATAAGCTTTTCTGGCACATCTTTCAGGAAATCTTTATCAGTTAACCATGAAAGTGAACTTTAGTTGTGACCCTATTTAAATGCTGGGGGCGTTTACGTAAATTGTAATGGCAATCTATCTGTCTTCATTGTTTCTAGCTAATAAGCTCGATTGGCAAGAGTCGTCATGCTGCCACCAGTGGTCATCGATCACCTGCCCAGCTTGCCCACACTGACAGTGAAGATGATCCAGAGAAGGAGAACCATTTCTTCAAGGGCAACGATTACAGGAACAAGTCTTTAACCGAGTCTAGTGATGATGACTTTGACCAATGTGAGTTCAATCAGATGGGTTTTGTACATTAAATTATGTGGCACAGCTTGCAAATGCATGAATGTGTTATTTTTTTATTACACAGTTCTCATTGGAAGGGCTACACCCAAAGCTAAACCACCATCCCAGAAACCATGTAGTGCTGCGAGGAAAGCCAGGTATGAAAATGAAGCGCACTGAAAATGTCTTTGTGAAGAAACATCTCTGCTGTTTTTCTAGTTTAACTTGTGCTTCTTATTTGTCTCTGTCATGGTTGTGGAACTAAACCATTTTTTGTTCTTTTCTTTAGTTCAAATGTTCTTGTGGTGAGCTCGGATGATGACGGCAGCTTCGAGACATGTAAGTGGTTGTTCTGCAGGGTACAATTATCTATATGTAAGCAATCAACAGTCTGATAATTAACATAATTCTATTGTCTCGTTTTGCAAATTTAAGTTCTGCAACGAGTAAGAACCCCTAACGCCAAACCAAAGAAAATATCCGAGAGTGAAAGTGAAGATAGGTGAGTTCATGACATTCCTCCCTTCAAATCCACTGTCACTCTCTGGAAAGGTTTGTTCTGAATATCTGTTTCCCTAATTCTTTTTTTTTTTCATAGCCTCAAACACTTCATAGTGGATGACTACTCGTCAGATGATGACTTTGAGAGAAAACCATCGTTTAAAGGTAATTTTGAAGGACCTATCACATCATTACTGATGTTCTTTTATGTTGAAAAGAAAATATCACATGTCTGACTGTGTAAAACGGTGATGTTTTGTGTCCATTGTTTTGCAGTGCCTACAAAGAGCAATACTCCAGCAGCCCAGCGTCCATTGATGAGACCGCTGTATCAGTGTGACTCTCCAGTCTTTGTTAGTGACAGCGATGATGATGACAACAATATTGTGGTTAAGAGCACTTGGAGGACTCGTCACTCAAAGCCCCTACCAAAGGCTAACAAGATTGATGATCTGCTGTCTGATAAAGAGGAGAGTTCGCCATCGCTGCCGGTCTTCTCTCCTTTTTTGCTTCCTCTCCACAAAACATCACTGGTCTCTCCCAAACGCACTCTCTCAGCACCTTCTAAGCTTGATGAGTCGGCCAGTTCTGAGGAGGAGTTCACATCTCTACTGGAGAGACTGAAAAGGAAAAACAAGTTCACTAGCACCTCATTCTCACCTAAGAATACAGGTAACTGTTTGTCTCATTCTACCCGTCTGTAGTTTTTGGTTTCTTTCTAGTTGTGAGGCTGATAACTATAGTTTTCTTTTCTTTTTTTTTTTTTTTTTAAATTTAGAATGCTATAAGGAGCCTCCTCTGTCAGCTCCTCCTGTAAAGGGAACCCCAGCCTCCAAACCATTAAAGGAAACACCTCTGCATGTGAAGACGCCTGGAAAATCCACCATCTTGAAGCCCACAGTCAGTCAGACAGAGCCCAGACACGGCCCCACCAGCAGGTACATCTGTTGACCAGTTTATATGTACAAATTTAAAGGTTGGACATACTTTTATTGTTTTAATGTTTTATTGTAAAGGAGGCCTTCGAAGTGTCTCTCACTTAGTTTGTCTCTCATCTTCTTTTTGCTTCAGTTAACCCTGTTCTCTCCCTTTTTAGGGTAGCGTTATGTAAGACCCCAGGGTGCTTCTTGCAGTCCTTATCAAACCCTGGCCCCACCCGCAATTTTAAGCAGAAGAAGGAAGAACTTACCAGTAAACTCTACCAGCTGTATAATACCAGTGTGTTTGACAGTAAGGTGAGGAACATTAGTTTTTCTGTTGCTTCATTTTTAGAAGTTTTTAGAATCATCGTCAGATTTTGAAGGTTTAAATATACAGATGGGTGACAAACCTAAGGAAAAAACAACCTTACGGTTCTTGTTACGGTATTGAGCCACTATGTGCTGCCACAATAGCTTTAGTGTGCTTTACATCAATTCTACAAGTCTCGGGAACTCTACTGCCGTGAAAAACACAGTTCTTGCAAAAGTTTCCTTATCTGGTGTGTTTTGATAATGGTGGTGGAGAACAGTGTCTAACATGTTGGTCCAAAATCTGCACAGTGTTCAACTGGGTTGAGATCTATTGACTGCAAAGGCATAAGCATCATCTCATACTCTTGAGTGGATCCACACCATGCCAGCAAAATGCCCCCCACAGCATAAAAGAGCCACTGTTTCAGTTTGTCACTCTTACATTGTTCAAATGCTTTATTCGCATATTGTACATTTTCTTTTTCCTTGTCAATTATGAATTCTAGCTCCCCGTCGACATGTCAGTGACTTGGAATAAGAAGATGCGGAAAACAGCC
The DNA here is from genome assembly GCA_900302685.1 of Spondyliosoma cantharus. NCBI lineage: Eukaryota > Metazoa > Chordata > Actinopteri > Spariformes > Sparidae > Spondyliosoma > Spondyliosoma cantharus. The sequence goes on along the minus strand of OMLP01023717.1, from coordinate 20,573 downwards.
GGTTACTGTATCACGGGACAGGAGCGAGGTGGAGGGAGTCGCTATGCTCGCATAGAACTATCAGAGAAAGTCTGTGATTCTGCAGGTAGAGTTCTTCTCTAGCCAGATGTACTGCATAATAAACTGTCTGCTGTAGATATGCACTGTCATCTGTTATGCATAGTAAACACTTTCTCCATCACTCTCTCATTGTTGTCCCCTCCCCAAGATCGTCTCAGAGACACGCTTATTCATGAGATGTGTCACGCTGCGACCTGGCTGATCAACGGTGTGAGGGACGGCCACGGGAACTTCTGGAAGCTGTATGCTCGCAAGTCCACGTTGGCGCATCCCGAGCTGCCCATGGTCACCCGCTGCCACAGTTATGACATCAAGTACAAATTCCAGTACAAGTGCACCCGCTGTCAGAATACGTACGTCTGACTGATTTCAGATGTTTTAAAACCTCATACTGTTCTTTGGTATTTATTTTGTATATACAGGCTGCTGTGTTAATCTTTACCATGGTTCTTCACAGGATCGGACGTCATTCCAAGTCGCTGGACACGCAGAGGTTTGTGTGCGCCCTCTGCACAGGACAACTGGTCTTGCTGACGCCTTCCAAGCCACGTGCTCCCACACCCTTTGCCAGTTTTGTCAAAGAGAATTATGGGACTGTTCGACAGGAGCTAGCGGGACAAAGCCATGCGGAAGTAATGCGTAAACTTAGTGCCGACTTTTCCTCCAAGACTAAACTCAGTCAGAGCTGAGATCTTTGAACTTTCTGTGTTTACAGCCACAAACTGAGCTGCACAACTACAGGAAATCTCTCTGGAATACCTCAGTGAACTAGTCTTACATAAATGAGCAGCTGTGATTATTAATATGAAATGTATTTTTCTGTTTTTTTTATGTCATTTCAATATTTGTCGGTATGATTAAAGACTAGATCTGATGTAAGTGGAAAAACTGAGCCTAAACTGTGTGTGTGTGAGATGTTATTTAATACACGATGGAGACGAGTTCTTTAAGGAATTACTAAGGGAAATGATCAATATGGTGTTTTTATTTGTTTGCTTTGAATTTTCTGTTATGACTAAATAAAGTTGTGCAATGTGCTGCTGTACTTTAAATAGACACTTCATGTTTTTATGTATCTGCGTGTGAACAGTTTAAAGTTATCACAAGAAAACCGTTCCAGAATAATTTTGCCTCATAGGTACGACGTTTAAATTTAAATTTAGACCCCTGCGTTTGTGTTAAACCTGGTGACTTATGTTATCCCCAGCACGATTTGACAAAGCTTCCCACATATGGAAATGTGTGTGTGTGTGTGGGTGAGAGCGGATGGCGTTTTCCATGGCTGCACCTCTGCTATCAGGCAAATATTGACGGGTAGAACACAGTTCTGTACAGATGTATTATTGTCCCTGACTTTTGTATAATACACAAATGTAATCCTGATAACAAACACTAGCTGTTGACACATCACTGTTCACAGGGATGAGGTTTTGAGGCCGGAGGTCCGGCACGTTGACATGGTGGAGCTGAGTAAATGGACAGGCTCTCATGCTGGCACGTAACAGGGGGATTCAGTTGCAGTCAGACATCAGGATGAAAACGACTACTGAACATGTGTCTGCTGTGCTGTGTCACGTTCAAATGCTCAAGACAGAAGAGGATCTTTGAAACACGTGAAGGTGAGTGTATTACATCTTTGTCCCCCATTTTAGATGAGGTAAAACGTTGGTTTTAAGCCACCCCGGTGCTGATGGCTTGAATTTTTTTTCATAGTAGGAAACAAAACTATCTGTCAGGCGGATCAGAAGGAGCTTCACGTCATGGACTTCGACTGCAACGTGACAACACTCGAGTCCCAGACGCAGATCAACTCCACCGTCTTCCACCAGGTGAAGATGGTCAGCATGTGTGTGAGCTGCGCCTTGAACACCGTGCTCAGTGTTCCTTTACTCCTGGTCATCACACGCTCCCCGTCGCTCCTCAGACACACTCGCTTCCTGCTCCTCACACACCTCCTCTTGTGTGTCAACCTCCAGGTGCTCCTAAGTATTCTTAATAACGGAGATGATGGTGATGATAATGTGCTCTTTGACTATTTGACCTCAACAATCATCATCTTTACCATTTCAGCAGCTCCTCTGGACGATCACAGCAGTTCTCTTGAGATCCAGAGAGGGTATACCCGTGACCCAGTGTCTGATCTTCTGCGCTGTTATCCAGGCCTGCTCACTGGTTTGTAAAACACTGACTATATGTCTTTTCTGGCCACACTGAGATGTTTTTTTTTTACAGTTATAGTCAAATATAATAACTCGAACAAGGATACGGCAGAGGCATCACTCACTTTAAAGGAGAGGTTCATAATTTTTCAAGTCTGTCTGAAAACATTGCTCACATGCCCAGAAGTATTTGCTCTTCCTGTCCAAAACCGGCCAAGAAGTGATTCCTTGCTCATGTGATTAAAACGTGATTTAAATGTGAGTAAGACATGTCAAAGGGTATCAAGAAAAATGTGTCTTTTCAGTTCAGTATTATTTTTTCATCTGCGGTCGGTGTTGCCTCGCTGAGCTCAAGTAGAGGAATAGTAACAAAAAGTGACACTATCGTACGCAAAACATCAACTTTTGCACGAGGACTGTGAGAAGTCTTACATTGAAATGGCATCAGAAAGGAATTTCTTCACAACCAGCATGGACAGGATGAATATTTGCAGCGATCTGTAACCATTTCTTTGTAAAAATTGATTGTTTTTAAGATGAAATAGAAAAAAAAAATCTCCACATAGGGTTGCACAGTTTCTGTGATACATGACAGTTACTCAAGAGAAATATTGAAGACCCAGTGTGTAGGATATAGTTGGATCTATTGGCAGAAATGGAATATAATGTTCATAGCTATGTTTTCATATAATATAATAAGTTTAAAACTAAGAATTATTGTGTTTTTGTTTCAGTTTTTGTCCTCTTACATGGAGTCCACTTAATGCCCCGCCATGTTTCTCCAGTAGCCCAGATCGATCAAACCAGTTGCCCCCCCCCCCCACAAGTTTCAGTGTTGGTTCTCCGACATGCTTTAATGCTAGATGCCACTGCATCCTACACACTGGACCATACAGTGGGCTGTACAGTAAGGAACAGAAGAGACCTGGTGATCTCTTTAATATGGCTCTGATCTACTCTCTTCCTTATCGGACTCGCCTATTATGAAAACTGCACTTCTCTAACCTTGACATGGCAGCTAAAAGCCAAAACTGACCTGTGCATCTACATCATCATCTTCTCTTTTTCTTGCACAGGTGGACCTCTTCCTGAGCACTGCTCTGGCCGTGGACCGCTTTATCGCTGTCAAGTGGCCCCTGCGCTATGAATCCCTCATGGGTCGTCGGCGGAAGAGAACTGTTGCAGCCATATGGACCTCAGCAGTCGTGCTCACAGGTGTGGCTTTGTGCATGAACCTCAGCACCATCCAGGTCAACTTTACCCTCCCCCGCTGTCGACCTCTCATCATGTCAGCCTGCCTGCCGGGGACGTCGGCCCTGGTGCTTTACTGCACAGTGGGCAGTGCTGTGGTGCTGCCGGTCTGTTTTCTGACCATCCTGGGATGTTTCTGCCTGCTCTGCTGGGACATCCACGCAGGACTTCCCTGCACCAGGAGGGCCTGTGTGACCCTGAGCCTCCAGGTTGCTCAGGCCATTCTCTTTTCCGTCCCTGTGGTCACGAACAGCTACCTGATCCCCGGCTACCTGCACGGCGACGCTCTTGATATAGCGACCACCATCATCTACAACCTTGGGGTGTCGCTCATCCCTCTGGTCTACGGCTACCGCTCACGGGAGCTGCAGCAAAGGATACTGCAGGCTGCACACTGGAACAAAGTCAACAACCAGAGTTTGTCATAAAGGCTTATAAACATCTGTGGAGTTGCTATTCATAAATCTTCACACGGCTGAATGACAGGAGCAGTATCTTCCCGTTTCCCACATTTATTGTGTCATGCTTTGATTTGTTTGAAATGTTTGGTTGCATAGCTGAGTCAATATGCTTTGGTAAGGTTGCAAGATCTTCCCGTAAACCATTTGCATTTCAAAGACAAACCATACGCCTTTTATGAGCAGCAGTTGAATCAAATCAAGCATTTATGATGTGAGTGAAAAACAGAGGCAAGCTGTTCAAACACTGATAACGTCTGGACACATGGATGGGTGACGAATAAGAGGGAGGAGGAACTGCTTCAATAGTTTTTAATCTGCAGCTGAAACACTTACTTTTATGCCATATATCTATTGATTAAAGTCACTGCGTAATATACAAAACATTCAAGAGTACAGAGGGATAAATACTCAGTGCTACGAGAAAAATACATAAACCATCAACCGTATTTTTAAAGATAGCGGGAAGGTGTGCAGGTCAGAGAGGTCGTGCAGCTTCCCTGATTGTGGTGGTCACCTCTCGAAGAGGCACAGGCACAAATCCACAGCACTGAGGTGAGACAGCACCCACATTTCTCTGGAGAACCAGCAAAGACATGAAAGAGTGGCACTACCAGCATAAACCAAACAATATACAAATGGATGAAACTGCATTATCAATAAAAGCATTGGAATGTGTTTGTCACTGTAGGCACTGAGAATTTCATGACGACGTAAAACCCATTAATATCATAAGTGTATTCATAAAAGTATGCAGCATTCCAAACAAGAAGGAGAGTTTTCGCCTTCTGTTTTTGGCAAATGTATTGTAGATTATCATGTAAATCAAACGAGGATGATTTGGCATTCGACCAGATTTTCCGTTCGGTGCACAATATGACAGTTGAAACCTCATTTAAAGTCAAGAGGTATGGCACGACACAAAAAATAAGGAGACATTTGAGATAGAAGTAACATATATGAGCAGCATCACATGTAAAAACCAACGCTGTTCCCCTCGACGTCACCGACCCGGATTTCATGCACTTCCTTTAGTACAGGCAGGTTTTCTTCATAATGCGCAGGAACTCCTGCTGGTTCACCTCTCCATCTCCATCCCTGTCTGCCTCATCGATCATCTCCTTCACAAGAAATTAAAAGAAGAATGGAGGGATGTGAACATTATCACATTCATATATCTGAATTTGATAAAGGGGTATAGGCAATTAACTATATTGCACGGTTGTGTGTTTTACCTGCAGCTCTTCATCTGTGAGGTTCTCTCCCAGCTCTTTGGCTACTCTCTTCAGATTCCTGAATGAGATCTTGCCCGTCTCGTCGTCATCGAACAGGCGGAAGGCTTTCAGGATCTCCTCTTTGGAGTCCTTCTCAGCCTAAAATCAACAGGAGACGGGGAGTAGTTTTACCACAAAAAGCCATCCTGCAGGAGGTATGTAGTTGTCAGTCAGTTGGTGATTGGTTCATTTTTAACAGTGGGGATGGCCTATTAGGATGGTTAAGTTAACCCCAGTGGGTTCTAGGGGTGTATTTTCAACAGCACAGATACACAGAAATATTATAGGACTACTTCAGGCAGAAGTGTGTCTCTATGATTCTCTTGACTCTTTTGCAACTACATGTTGCAACTTGTCATGAAGGTGACACTACTTGCCAAAAAGGGACAGACCGTTCATCGTTTCAGTCGATTATCGGGCAAATATTGTTTCATATTATCAGGATCTGTGTTTTTTGAGTCCGATTGCTAGCATTCTGTCTCTGTAATCACTGCTCAATGTCACACCCACACCACTATCTGATTGGTTTCACATCACAAGTTATAGCCAATTAACACTGAACAATCTGAATCAGTGAAGCAACTGGATGCTTACCTTATAAAACAAATATAGTGGTGTATAAGAATAAAGTAGCAGAAAATGGTCAGGTTTTTAAATTGCAAATGCATCTTGGTTCCAAACATCGGTAATCAGTCTCCTTCATTACTAAAAATCGTTATGAAAAAAAAACAAAAACAGATTGGTTGATTCCTAAAAGTGAGGGTACAGGTTGCAATATAGCATGAAATTGATGTACTTATAATATAGTTAGAGAGAATATTAGATCGAAGGCAAATCTGACAGATTATAAATCCGTCTGTTACTTCAGCACCTCAGACAGCGCCATGGATGTATCAATACACAGCACCTTTAGGCGACTGATAACTTCAGAGCCACGGTCGGGGCCATAGAGTCTAACAAGCACAAACCTCAGTCAGATAAAGGATCAATGAGTCAGGTAAACTAGACGAAAATTTTAAGTAAAATGTGCAATCTGTTGCACAAAATCTGATCACTTTAAAATAAAAACTAAATGAAAGATGGATGAATTACTGAACACAACGCATGTGTAGAATTTTACACAACATAGATATCCACCATTTTCTGTGTCATGACCGCCAGGAAGTCAGCGAAGGATATTTTCCCTGTGCCGTCCTTATCCACTTCAATGATCATCTTCTTGATCTCCTCCTTCTTTGGTTCAAACCCCAGAGCTCTCATCGCAACCTGGCACAGTGTGAGACAGGCACAGTGTGAGACGGGCGAGAGTGAGGCACACAGAGAAAAAAACACCAACACCCCCCAGGACACGTGATTGTGATCAGTGTTCTAGCTCTTTTTTTTCTTTTTCTTTTTTACCTTGAGCTCCTTGACATCGATGTATCCGGATCCATCTGTGTCAAAGAGCTCGAAGGCCTCCCTGATCTCCTGCTTCTGCTCCTCGGTCAGCTCTGGTTTGGGGGTGGTCTTCTTGCGAGGAGGTGGTACAGGACCCTGCAGGGATGGTCTCTTGGCACTGGTTGCCTGGTGGGGCACAGGGGAAAAAAAGAAGAACTTAATGGTAGCAGTCACAAAAATAAGAGCAAATTATTATGACATCAGAATCAGAGAGGTTTCTGGGAAAAAAAACAACCAAAACAAATAGCTCTTTACAAGAGTTAAAAATAATATTCATCAAATGCAACAGATGAACATAGATGTAGGATTATCGTGAAACACTCACCATTGGTTGCTGTGTATTTATTGACAAAAGGAAGCTGCAGATCTATCAGTCAATGTTTTCCTCAGAGCTATGAAGCCTCCCTATCATTTAGGAAGGAGGAGATGATGGAACGGTTTTCACTTCACATCAGCTGCTCCGCATTAACCTTTTAGTCACACTGAATATAAGGTGATCTCCTATTCCTCAAAGACGACTATATATCTCTCAGAAAGAGCCGCTAAAACGCGCAAAAAATGAACGTTTCTAGCTCACAGCATGCAAAGGTTTCGCTGCTAAGCAGCTGCTGTCATGGAGCCCGACGTTTGATTCGTTCACCCCGTGAGCCCGCACACCGCCCCTGTCGTTTAATGGCTTCTGAGGAGCTAAAGCAAGATTCAGGCGGGGACGAATGGGAGTCAATATCAAACGCATCAGTCGGGCAAAAAGCTGATTGGTTACTGGGGATCACGGGGTGCAAGACACGATCAGAAAAAGACCCCTCCCATCTTATTTATAAGCAAAATATATCGTATTACATGTTGTATAATGTAAATGGTGTATTTTCTCCGTGTGAAACTGCCTCAGTACACCATCTACTGTCACAGAGCTTCTTCTAGTAGTAAATGAAGATGATAATAACATAGATATTAACAAGACTCTGGGGAAGAGTTCATGATAATCCCAGAAATGTAAATAATAAACATAAAAGGAAAAGATAATTCGTGTTCTGATGTTCCTCATATAGCATATTATTGCCTATAATTATTGTATGGGTCCACACTACTGTGTGACTCAATAATCATCTCAGATATGCTCCGACAAGTTTGGTTCTTTTTTCTGCAGCTTTCTCTTTTCTATCATCATCGTCTCACTACAAAATCTTTTTTCCTCCTATGGCCCCCCTATTCTTCATGCAGTAGTTTAATTTGTACTAGTCAGAAATCAACAGGTATTATATATCCTTTATGTTTGTTTCTTCAAAAATAAAGGATTTGAATCAAAATCAAGATAATTGCCGAGTAAGTTTTCACATGGTATCACATGATATAGATATAGAGAGAGATATAGAGAGAGATATATAGATATATAGATATATTCGTTTCGTTTCGTTTTCGTTTTCGATATATGAAAAAGAAAATAAGAGAAGAATTAAGTAAAATACTAAAATGAAAAAGTTTAAACGTTTAAGGATATCTGGCAAAACAAATTCATGTTTCAACAGAAAACAGAAAAGGAAAAAAACATTAATATTCATAGTGATACACTGGCTCTCCTGATTGGTCTGACGCAGTCGGGGGGCGTGGCCTTTGAGCTGGAAGGCGGAAGGAGTCACTTTGCGTTTCCCGATTGGTTCACACAGTGGCGTTCTTTGACGTATGCTCGACACCATTGGCTATTGTCGAGCGTCACCTTTGTGCCGCGGTTTGGCTCGACCAATCACAGGGCACCTCTCACTCAGCTGATTCAGATGGTTCACGTCTCGTGCGCGGTTCAGTCTGCAGGTAAATAGTAAAGAGTCGCGTGCTTGTTCTGTTAAAAGTTGTCTCGCTGTCAGAGTCAGAGACATACGTGGTCACATCTGGACCTCAGTTACCTGTCTGAAGTCCTGACTGTCTCTCTCACCTGTTGGTCCCTGCTCATTCATCATGGCCACGCGGGTACGACCGGTGAGTTAAAACATCCTCATGGTGCTTCAGCCTGTCATGATGCTGGTGTCGATCAGTAGCTCGAGCTGTATCAATAATCGATTTCTGCGTGTCCAACAGAGCAATAAACGGTGCGCAGTCATCGGGGGGTCTGGATTCCTGGGCAGACACTTGGTGGAGAAGTTGTTGGACCGAGGTTACTCCGTGTCTGTGTTTGACATCCGTCAGAGCTACGAGCTGCCTGGTGTCACCTTCCACCAGGGAGACCTGTGCGACAAACAGGTGAGACCATCACACAGACTGACGTCACAAACATGAAATAAAAATGGGTGTTAATGACTGACCCTTGATAGATTTGACTCCTTAAATTCTAAACTAAACACACAGCAAAAAACTAAACCCTTGACTTGGTAACGATATAGATAACTTACCTGACATGTAGTCCATGAATGTTTAATTGTTATTAATTATAAAGAAATGGTTCAAATACACTGCCATTGTTCAGCTGTTAAGAGGATTAAAATGCTTCCAGTCGTCTTGCAGTTTGTCAGTGAGCTAGGTTCTGACCGATAGTGGAGTTTTGGGGCCGATATTGGGGAGTAAAAAAAAAAATCCAATTTCAATATATTAGCCAAGATATATATGTCTCAAACATGGCTACCACGCACTTGTACATGTATGTAACAGAGGCAGGATATTTAAATGTAAACAATAAACTTTCCTGTGCAAAATATATCAGTGCACTGAAACAGTACATTTTAATAGGAGTTTAATAATTCAAAATAATTACAAGCATCCTTTTCTGCTGCAGGGGTGACAGTTTTGTAGGTTAACCCAGAAGTTAGCATGGCCCTGGCTCCCTCGACCACAAGCCTTTGGGATTTTTCAACTGGATTTTGGATTATTGCAGAAAATAAACTCCATGGCAAACCCATTCTTGTGATATTTACCTTGTTCTGCAGGATAATCTTCACAGGTGAAAACCACTTTTATGATTTCTGTGTAAAGGTAGACATTTGATTTATTTCAGGTATTGTAAACCCATCCAAAACCCCCACTGACTTTGATACAAGGGAACCAGAAGTGCAAAAATGCAAACTTTTGTATCCGGGTTTTAGGACTCATCCCTGCAGCACTCAATATTGCCCTATTTATTGGCCCCCAAAAGACTTCAAAAATATCTCTGTCCTGGACCAATGACTCTTCAGATGCAGTTGTCAATAGCTGTGAAGTTTGTATCACACTCTGCCTCAGGCTCTGCTGCCAGCTCTGAAGGATGCGTCCCTGGTCTTTCACTGCGCCTCCCCAGCCCCTGCCAGTGATGACCGCGGGCTTTTTGAGAGGGTCAACATTCAGGGCACACGCACAGTTATTCAGGCGTGCATCGAGGCTGGAGTACAGGTGAGGCAGCCAGCGGATAAGAGAGTGGGCTTTTCCTTTAGTTTTTTGCCTAAAATGTAGTGTTCAAAGATGCAAGATGCCATTAAAATGCTTTATGGGTTCCCTTTTTCCAGAAAATGGTCCTGACAAGCAGTGCCAGTGTGGTGTTTGAAGGGACAGACATTAAGAACGGGAGGGAGGATCTGCCATACGCCAAGAAGCCCATCGACTATTATACAGAAACCAAGATTAAGCAGGAAAAGGTGAGAGAGTTATTTTCAGTTCAGTTTGAGTTTATTGATTTTAATGAGTAGTATCAGTTTTTGAAATGTCCTTCTTTCTCATGATGTGATCAGTTTCACATTTTATATTTTGCACAACTAGCCTGATATTCTTCAGCATCATCTGCCCCATGCCCTTCACAATCAGACACACTTAAGAGAGAGAGCACAGCTTTGCATCGTTCTCTGTTTTGCAGTATGCAGAGTTGAATGTTTCGTCCTGTCCCTGCTGTGTTGTAGTTGGTCCTCGAGGCTTGTGACAAGGAGAAGGGTTTCCTCACCGTTGCCATACGGCCTCATGGCATCTTTGGCCCTCGGGACCCGCAGCTGGTTCCAATCCTGGTGGACACGGCTCGCAGGGGCAAGATGAAGTTCATCATCGGGTGAGTCGAAGGGATTCAATGATTGATCCAACTAATTAAATCTACGAGAAGCTATCGAACCAAATGGCTCTTGTCTCAGCGTAATCGTTGTAAAAGAAGAATGTATCAGCTCATATACCGCTGTACTGGTGTGTTGAATTATTAAATGCTTTAATCTGTGTTTTTTCAATTCTTGGTACTAAATCATTTTTTAAAATGAAATTCTCTGTCTTTCTTCTCATCAGTGATGGGACCAACCTGGTGGATTTCACCTTTGTGGAGAATGTAGTTCATGGCCACATCCTGGCTGCTGAACGCCTGAGGCCAGACTCCCCCGCATGTGGAAAAGTGAGTGAGAATAAAAACAAGATGCAATGCAGGCCTCATTTTATTGCTGTTTTAAAGAAGACCTGTTTTGCCTCTTTGACATTTTTAACTTTCAAGACCTTTCACATGCACAAGAATCTATTTGAAAGGCCACAGGAAACACTGCTCCTGAAACGCCTCGTCAGTAGTCCCGCCTTTAATTCCGTCAATTTGCATAATTTATGACAAGCGACTAGTTTAGCACGTAAGAATTGATATAGCAAAGCTGCTCTGTAATTTTTAGGTGCTGGCTCAGGTGTGTGTGAGCTGACCAATCAGAGGAGACTGGGTATTCAGGAGGGCGGGCCTTAAAGCGACAGGAGCTAAAACAGAGCTTTTCAGACAGAGGGGGAATACAGAGCTGCGGCACTGGACAGTATGAAGAAACTGATGTGTTTTTTGAGCATTAAAGTAAACCTATTCTAGTAACCAATTAAAATGGGCATAATATGTCTCCTTTAAAGGATTCTGTTACTGGTTCCACACATTCTTCTTCAGGGTCATGATTTTCATTTGTGGATGCAACCGGAATTTCAGGTTTATACATCTTCAGTCTTGTATTATCTGCCTCACTTTCAGCCATACCACATCACCAACGATGAGCCAATAAAATTCTGGGACTTCATGTCTGAGGTGTTGGTGGGTCTTGGGTACGCTGCCCCCCGCTATCACCTCCCCTACGCTCTCGTGTATGGACTGGCCCTGCTCCTCTGGCTGCTGGCTCTCATCCTGCGCCCTCTAGTTTCCTTTAAGCCCACCTTCACACCAATGAGAGTGGCCCTGGCTGGAACCCACCACTACTACAGCTGCGACCGCGCCAAGGAGGACCTGGGCTACAAACCGGTGGTCGGTCTAAAGGAGGGGATAGAGCGCACGGTCCAGAGCTACCCTCATCTCAGACAAGGGGCTTGATGTTAGAATGGAGGTGCAGACTGTTGAGATGTGTGAGCCTGTGGCCATAAGGTGATGAGGTTTTACTGAAAGGACAAGACACAGTTTATCAAACTCCCACATTCGTGCCTTTTTATGTGCCATTGTCACCAGCAGATGGCAGCAGAGGGTCTTGGTTTCAGTCAACACACTGCAGTCTGATATTATGAAAGTTTCAAAGCATTTAGTGCATTTTGCACGGCAAATATACTGTTTACACTGCAGAGACGTACAGAGATTCTTGTTTCACTGTAAACACATTGAGATGCTTCTGTTTTTGTCAAAATGCCTTAATACATTCGATTAACAGATGATTTTTCTGAAGCTACTTGCATGAAAATTATGTTTAAAAAGATGGTCTGTTTCACATTATGTGGTCAAAAGTATGTGGACAGGGTTGTGTATAGTGTGGGCATTTCTATTTTGTTTGAAGTAGGCATCTTAGTTTGAATTGAATCTTGGTGCTATAGCATACGGTGAGACAATAGTGTGCTTTTGACTTGTGCCAGCAGTTTGGGATCGGCCCTGTTTTGTTTCAACAGAACAATACCTCTGTGCCCAACAACATTTGCATAAAACATGTTTTTTTCTGGGCTTCTTTCTGGCCTTCACAAAGAAACAACCTCATCCCTATCCATCATTTTAACAATGAAGAAAAATGGTGACTGTGAGGCAGACCCTTTCATTTAAAAGTCTGTCCTAATACTATACATATCCACATGTTCACTGAAACTGTTGGGTGCTGCTGTGTTTGTTCCCTCCTGTCCACACTAACCATGAGGGGTCCTGACGTGACTACAATTTAAGAAATGGGCATTGTTGGGCATGGCTTGCCTTTCAAGTTTAGCCAAAGCTAATATGAGGCTTTAGCAGTCTGAGATTGACAAACTTAGTGTGTTTTCTCTTTGTGAAACCACCCTTCCATCATAGCCAAGCAAGGAAACAGTGTGTGGAGGGAAACAAAATGAGGGAATTTAGCACTTAAAACACTGAAACTTTGGAAGCTACCCTCTAAATATGACTAAATCTGACTGCTGAGGTCTTGTATATGCTAGGATGAACTTAAAAAGAATACATTTGACCCAGAACAAGGACTATCTCTTACACTGGTATTGCATTAGGATAGGATCTCTTCATGACCTGTTTGTACAGGAGGAATGATTAAAGCTGTCAATAACTAATTTAATGTACAGATGGACATGCGAGGGATGTTTTGAGACAGATTTAACAAAGTTTTGAACGTTTTTAACGTTTGGTGTTTACATACTTTTGGCCACATAATGTACTTCCATATATAGATCATTTACGCACATTTCACTTGTTCAAAACGCAGTTTGTTCAACCTCACTTCCAAAATTGCTGGGACGATGTGTAAAACATAAATAAAAACGGGATGGACAACTGTTCCAAAGTCCATGTTTTGTTTATTTCCACACCTGAGGCTGGCCACTGAACAGCTCGGTTGGGGTTAAGGACTTTGCTCAAGGGCAGCACAAAAGCCCCTGTACTATATACAATCGTCTGTTTCACAAAGTGGTGAACCTCGTCCCATCCTTGCCTTTGAACCACTTAGCCTTTCAAGGATGTCCCTTTTATCCCCAATCAAGATACTATCTCTGTTACCAATGAACCTGTTTACCTGTGAAATGTTTTTCCGACCGGTGTTTGAGCATTCCGCAGCTTTCCCAGTCTGTTGTCGCTACTGTCTCAACTTGTTTGTTTCATTTACCAAAGTGAGTTTATGTTCATTATCACATCCTATTCCATTTATTTTTAACATAGTGTCCCCAATTGTTTTGGACTTGGGTTTTACTTTCACAGTATGTCTGCTAATAGAGGAGATGTGTTTCTCTCAGTTACGTAATCTTCTCGAATACTCTTCAAGGATCGTCATCGAATACAGTAATGGGATGGGCAATGGAAATGCATCATGGGTTAAAATCTTTTTATTTATCATTTTGATGATGACAAAGTTCTTAAAATTTGTAAAACTGCTGAATTTTTTGACAATACAGTGCCTCATTTGTCAGTATTCATGGTAAAAAAAAAAAATGATTAGCTGATACAAAGATTCGGTCTTCCCTAGGTAAAGCATTTTTGTCATTACATGTCTTGGTGTGGTGACAAATACTTCACATTCTCATTTTAATACTACGCCAGCAGCACCCTAGTGATTCACTGCTAGAGTCAGCGCCACCGGGCAAGGCCGTCGGACTGGTTTCTTGTTTTGGGGGAAAGAGGGAGAGGGATCTAGGTAGATAATAGACTTGAGCGTTTACACTTGCCAATGTGTTCACCAGGGTGAAACTTTGGCTTTCAGACTTGTTAATTTCCTCCCCCGCCCCTCCCTCTCTCCCTGACATGTTGCGAAATCTATTCACACCCTTTTCTGATTTGAAAAGCCTTCGCAAATGTATGCACAGCATGTGTGAGATTGCTTTTTGTATAGAAACAGTAGTTGGCTGATCTCCATGTTGTGTTTTCACATACTGTGGCCAGTCGCTCAGACGGTGCTTTTTGTTGCAATTTGTTGGAGAAATTGTTGGGACAATTGCTGGAGCATGGACTTCTCATTTTTTCTTGTCTTTCATTCATACAAACATAAAGACAGTCACTCACATTGAGCAAACACTTTGTTTATAATGGTTTTCATCCGCCTTTGGACCTAGAATTTTGACTCAAAGTTTTATTTATAGTCAAATGTTCTAGTTTAAACATAAAATTAGTATTCAATATATTTAGTCTTTAAAGTCAAGCTTGTCTTTTTCTATTCTTTCTATTGATGTGTATACCACTGCTCCTGTGTGTTAGCTCAGATCAGCCGTGTGTGTTCTTGATCTCATTTTAATGATGTCTGTGCTTCCTGGGTTTTCCTACCCAGTGAGCATGAGAGCAGCGCTCCCACAGGAGATGTTGCTGCAAGTCACTTCATTTATGTATGCCGTGCTGTTGTGCACCTCGTCGTTTGCCCTCTTCCTTCCCTTTGCCTCGCTTGCTCTCTGATTTTATTGTCAGCCACCTGTGCGACAGGTACCCGCTTGCTTGACTCCCATGAACAACACACGGATGTACTGTAGTAAACAAAAATAAGTTCTTAGCAACCTCTATTACGCACACACACACACGGATGGATAAAAAAAAAAACATGTACGGCTCCACCCCACATTTACCTCCCATGACTCGCAGGGCTTGTTACAGCTCACGCCCGTACCTGTTCTCGAGTGCAGGTGCTGAGACACCTGTCAGACAGAGAAAGACTTCCCTTCTGCTCACACTCAAAAGGACACTCTCTCACTGACTCGACTGAGCTGGGTGGCTGTTGCTGGTGGATATAAAGTAAAAGCAGGTATGTACTCTGGCTGGCAGGTGTGTTATTCATTGATGGCATGATCTGAAGAGATTCTGTATTTAGAGATTTAGTAATCAAGGAATGTAAAAGTGATCAATCAAGCTACATAAACTGTTGAAAGTGTTGGTAACTGTCAGTGTTTGCACTCTCATTTGTCTGGGTGTTTCCCTCTCATGATTGCTTATGGCCAGAGTTGTCTATCCTGCTACCTCCTCGCCCTAAACGCTATCACTCCTCATCAATCATTTATCTTGCGTCGTCTTGATGTGTTAAACCAAGGATAAATATGCTTTTCTGAGCCCTCAGCATATTAGTTCTGTCACCAGTACTGAGGGCAATATCCTTAAGAGTTATTGTGGCGATGTGCTGTAGAAGAAGTAGATTCACAGCCCTAGGAGTTCTGGGAGTTGTATTTGCATTCTTGAATTTGGCAGTTTTTGCATAAGCCGTAGTCTGCGCCTACTTTCAGATAAGGGAACACTCGTTGGTGTTTCAACAGTATTTTTCTTTTGTTTAGTTCCCTGTTGAAGTGGGTTTGCCTCTGAAGCGTTTTTTTGACTGTAAACAACTAAGGGGTCAACTGATTTGGATATGTGTGACCGGAAGCTATATTTGATTATTCTGTATGAGTATGATTAGTATTCAAAGACAAAGGGTCACAAATATGTATGTGTGTATGTGTCCATTCATATTTAAGCAATGGGAGAATTTTTTTGGAAAGTGGTAGGACAGGAATTTCTGCATGTCGAAAGGATGACACTGAGGAATTCCTTAGAGAGCACATGTTCCTTATTGTGAGGGAACATGGCGTGGGAACGACCATCTTGAAACTGACTGTGTCATAATTACTTCCCTCAGATTTCACAATGTCTTTTAACACCATCTCTGTCTCGATGTGGTTCCAACATATTTTCAGGTGGCCTGTCAAGTAAGCAGAAGGAAGAAGGGAGAGAATCTTCTTGAATAAGCATGTCAAAAGGTGAGTGATCTGAATTGAATGTGAGATGACCTGTTTCCTCCAATAAGCACAGAGGGTGTGTCTCTGCACCAGGCTGATGACTCTTTCAATTCTGATCTTCTGTCGTGGCCCTGATTTAATGCAGAATACAAGTGGTTGATTATGTGCTGTGTGTCGGCCCAAAGGGGGACTGAATTTCATGCGTGCCATCAAGCAGACGCTGATTAAGATGTCATTATGATGCAGCCTACAGTGTGTATAAATCATCAGATGGTGTGTGAGTGTGTGACATGCACGTGTTTGTGTCTCAGAGGGGGACAAAGCAGCTGTGTTCCAAACCACCAAAGTGCGGACCAAGCTGAGGGGAGATGGCAGCTGGTTGCAGCGGCGCAGTGAACAAACAGATGAAACCAAGGAGGAGAAGCCATGGTAACCCACATGTTTAAATAAGCTCCTGTCCATATTATGCAGCAATCACTCATGTGAATAGAAAAAAACAAGTTTCTGGGCATCCATACAGGATAGCAGAAGTAAGGAACAGCCGCCTGAATGGAGCCCCGACCAGTCCGGTGTCATCACCGACAAAACCCACTCCACCAGCCCCCAAGCCTGATGCTGAAAGGTAAACACAGGTTTCTAATGTCACAAAGTTATTTACAGAGCCCTCTCTAATATGATTGTGCTGATAGCAAGTATCTCTTTTGAATTTAGAGCACCGACATCAGGATTTCTGATCAGGTAAGACATCTAATTTGAAACAAAATCGAAAGCAGAATTGTATGAGAAGCTGTTTAGGCCAGAAATGCATACTTCTCTTGCACATAAATACATACATACATACATACATGCATACTCACTTTTACATATACACATACTCCCTCTTACGTACATACATACTCACTTTTACATAAATACATACATACATACACACACACACACACACACACACACACACACACACACACACACACATACATACTCACTTTTACATACATACATACATACATACATACATACATACATACATACATACATACATACATACATACATACATACTCAACTTGCACATTGTGCATTCTCAAATGCATATACACTACTGAGAGTATGCATGTATGTGTAAATGCTCAGCACCAGTATATATGTATGTGCAAGTGAAGCATGTCATTTTGACTAAACTGCTCCTCATAGAGCTGGGGATGTCTGAGCACTGAAATATGGCCCTGGTAACATTTGAAGAACAAAAGGAATATTTACTTTTTGTTTTTCTTTCAGAGGCGTTTTCACCAAACTAGACAAGCCCACCCCAACTTCAAATTACAACGGATTTAGGTAAGAGCTTAGATGAATGAACAGAGCTAATAGTGTGACTAGAAATGCACTTTATTCCTCTTCAGTTCCCACAATGATGCCATTTCTGTTTCTTCCTTTTACAGTGGAGTGAACCAGTACAACAAAAAACCATCTGAGGTCTACAAGAAAATGTAAGCACACACAAGTCAGATTCCCAGTGCTTACAGCTGGGTGAGAATGTATTTTTATGCAATGTATGTTTGCGCTTCTGTTCCTCAGAGCCCCCCACACTGTGAGGCCAACTCCAGAGAACAGGGATGGTCAGCTTAGCACAGAGGAGCAGGAGAAACGGTAAGACTCTTAGAGACACACCATCCAGTCTGAACTCACATGCCCTGAAAAGAAATCACATTAGCAACATAATGATTCATTTTTGCAGGAAGGCGGCTGCCAGCAACGTTCTGAAGAAATCTTCAGTCAAGCAACGGTCTTATGTGCTGTCTGCTGCTAAGAAATTTGAGTAAGTTCTAAGTTCTAAGTAAGAGTAAGTCTTGTGTCTCTCTCTTGAAGCTAATGTGAACATTCATGTAATTTCTGGACTTCTTAAATCATGAAAGACATGAGAAAACATGTCCGTGTTTTGAAACACCTCAGGGCTAAAGTGGAAGAACCAGACACCCCATCATTTGTGGCTAAAAGGTAAATCCTCCCTCTAATATCTCTGTATGAAAAACCTGCGAGTCCAAGTATGTCATGAAACATTACTCTGTCTGATTCACATGAACACTCAGGGTGGAGATCGCTGACGATGATGAGAGTCCTGCATCTGCAGCACCTGCCAGCACTTCGCCCACTGTCCCCATTACATCGGTTTCCTCCACACCTCAGGCCGAACCACAGAAAATGTGAGTCTCCTGCTATGTTTTTATTTTCAATTGACAAGTGAATCCGGTTCAGTCCATGTCATTCATTATCTTTGTGGTTTACAGAGCCGATGCCAGTGTTAAGACAGTTGCTGATGTTACGGTTAAAGAGCCAGTGGCGCCAAAGGTGGAGAAGAAGAAGGAGGAGGTTGCCCCAGAACCTGTGAAAGAAGACCCCTCTCCAGCACCTGATACAGAAAAAGACCCATTTGAAAACATGAAACCAGGATGCACCAAGGTGGACACTCCTCTTCCTGAACTCATCACTGAGTGTATTCCAGCAGTCAGTACAAAGCCAGAACCTGAGGTTTCAGACATTTCTGGGCAAGTTGACAAACCTCTTGTTGACCTTGCCCCAGCATTATCAACCCCGATGTCGCCTACTCCAACATCCCCTGCTCCGGCTTCAGTTGTCTCCAAATCACCTGCTCCGGTGTCCCTTACCCCGCTGTCCCCTCCCACGGAGCAACCTGCTCTGGTGTCTCCTTCCCCACTGTCCCCTGCCACCAAGCAACCTGCTCCAGTGTCTCTTACCCCACTGTCCCCTGCCACCAAGCAACCTGCTCCAGTGTCTCTTACCCCACTGTCCCCTGCCACCAAGCAACCTGCTCCGGTGTCTCTTACCCCACTGTCCCCTGCCACCGAGCAACCTGCTCCAGTGTCTCTTAGCCCTGTATCTGCTGTAACAGAGATCGTAGTGAAGACAGAACCAGAAGCAGAAGCAGAACCAAAACCAGAACCAAAGCCAAGGTAGGATTTCCTACCCTATCGAGTGTTTTTCTCCACAATATAATATTTCAAGGCCTAAGTTACTTGTAACATGAACTTAATACCAACTTAGATATAAAACATTGTGCATTGTGCAGTTACCAAACAGTTTATCAGAAATGATTCAGTCATTTTATATTTAGAAATGTAACATTCACAGGGGCCTGGTGTCTGCACCAAGTATAATTTCTTAAAGTACATTTTGCTGACGGTATTTTTGTATTTTTCTTGAGCAAAACTTGCAAGACTTTTACTTGTAATGGAATAAGTCTACACTCAGGTACTGTTACTTTTACTTAAGTAAAGGATCAGAATACGTCCACCACTGCATGCATTAGTATATATGCAGTATATAACATTATTATAATCATCCCAAGTATGGTGAGAGTAGAATGAATGGACATCAAAGCTTGAATGTGCTTTCAGGTGGGGTTTTTATGTGTGTATATTACTATGGGGTGTACACGCTCATTCTTTTCACATGTGTATTTGAAAGCTACCCTGGAATGCCTCATGTTTGTTCTCCTTCTATTTTCACAGCTCCGGTGTTGACACGCTCACCGCCTTGTCCGACACTCTCATTTCTTTCGACACGAGTTCACCCAGGTACTGGAAAAAGACAAAGATGAAAGCAGCAGAAACCAATATGGAAAAAAAAATAATAATCATGTTGCCGCCTCCAGCCTCAGCAACACGCCATCTGATAATAAGAGTTTATTTCCTCCCCCAGCTTTAAGGATGACGAGCCAGCACTGGCAGCGGAAGAGGGAGGCTCAGCGGACGGTCACACCACAGAGAGCGGGTATAAAACCAACAACTTTCTTGTTCATGTCATAGTAGGGTTGGCAGGAGAACAGATAATGGCTGACTGCCACTGTGTTCACTTCAGAGTAATTACAAAATAATCCACGTCTCCATTTCAGGTGTCTAAAACTTCCTCACACAAGAGGGTGTCCCAAATTAGACTTGATTTGGTACTTGAAAATGTAATATAGACATGAGTGTGCTTGTGCCAAAGCAGGTGCACTGATATGTTTTTTCTCTTACTCTCTGCAGAACTGAACAGGAGCCAGCTCCGGAGCTCAGCAACTGTGTACCAATGACAGACGATCTCCTGGTTCTCACTAATGGGTTTGTTAAAAAAAAATCCTACGGCCTGCGAAATTAAGCAATCCCCACATTAGAGATTCTCTGAGTATCAACCACAAGGTGGCACTGTTGGACCTCTAATGATCCTCTGACTCCTCTACCTCAATTGGCCTGTTCTTGTTCTGAAATCCTCTCCGAATCCTAAATCCCCCTTTGTTCATCACCTTCTCCGCTTCCTCTTCCTCTCTTCCTTCCGCCTCCGCAGTCCAGAGGCGTCTGCAGAGCCC
>OMLP01023716.1:0-10136 GCA_900302685.1 Spondyliosoma cantharus | reverse complement strand
CACAGATTTAGACAGATTTGTGAAAAATATTTGAGAGAAATGGATCTTTTGTGTATATAGAAAAAGTTTTAGATCTTTGAGTTCAGCTCATGAAAAATGGGAGCAAAAACAAAAGTGTTGTTTTTATATTTTTGTTCAGTGTATTTCCATCAACAACAACTTTCTCCTCTTGATGCCTGGATATCTCTCGTTGAAGTACGACACAAGGACTTCCAACAGCTCCACAAAAGCCTTGAATTCACTCAGGAACAACTATCCACACTCACTGAAGGAAACAAATCTCTCCGACCCCAGAAACTATTTTTGCAATCTACAATCATGCAGCATGAGAGACAATCTTGTTTTTCCTTACATCCCAGAACACACATTGGATGATACAGTGTTTCCCACACATTCATGTATTTGTGGTGGTCCACCAGTGCCAGTCGCAGCCTATCAAAGCAGCTCCCGGTACTTCGTAGTTTTTATTCAATCGTGACCAGCTGATCGCCCTGAGGCCCAAAACCCTCTTATCCGGGGAGAGACCCACAATACCCGAGGAGCCTAAGGAGGAGACGCGAAGGAAGAGTAGGAAGTTTAAGCCCTGCATTCCTGTAGTTATTACTGGAAATGTAAGGTCCCTGGCAAATAAGATGGATGAACTGGAAGCGCTCACCAGGACGCAGAGGGAGTACAGAGAGTCCAGTATCATGTGTTTCATGGAAACGTGGCTACACAAGCAGATACCGGACTCCAACCGGCTCCCCCATGGTCCGAGCCTTCATCATCATTGCAGGTGACTTCAACCACGTCTCTCTCCCAACCACTCTCCCAACGTTTCGGCAGTTTGTCAAATGCAGGACAATGGATAATAAAACAATAGATCTGCTGTATGCAAATGTTAAACATGCATACAGCTCCACTGCCCTCCCCCCCAGGCAGGTCAGACCACAACCTCGTCCTGCTCTCCCCATCATGTAAGCCTGTGGTTCAGCAGCAACCAGTGACAGTAGCCCTTTTCACACAGAGATGCCGCAGCTGCAGTTTGCCAATTTTCAGCCGTTGGTTGTTCACACAGAGCCAAGCATCTCCGGCGTAAAGACGAGCCGCTGTGTAATTCACACAGAAAGCCGGCTCTGCAGCTCCTAAAGAGGTGTGACGGTATGCATCATGATGATGACGTCTGTGGGTTTTTTTTCAAGGTGTTTCCCTGTTAATCTAAACATGTACCTACTGACTGTTTATAATTATATGGATGTTGTTAAAATGTGTTTGGATTGAGATTCTGACCCACCAAACATCCTGGAAAGTGTTGAAAGTTAAGTTTTTCAGACGCGGGTAGGGAGGCTGTTTTCTGGGGGAAAGTCCACTGAAGTCTCGGTCGGGAGGTCTGACTGTCGCCTCCTCTGAGACTTTCACACAGAGGTGGAGGCGGCGGAGAATTGGCGCATGATATTATATACTCCGATACAGTGAGTGGCGGTGTGGTTTTTAGTTCTCTGGTAAAACCAACGGAAAAGACGAGGAGTCCTATTTAACGCAGTTGACTTGACTGTAACCTCTGCACGGAAGACGGCTATTTCGGTAATAAAAAACCCCAATAAACCCCCCCCGTAAATATTTTTTTTTACTATTTGAATTAGAGGCAATTCCGTCCAATAAAATTTGGAGAGTATAGAAGAGGCGCCCGGTTGCATTTTATCCCCATCCAAGCTAGCTTGGTGCTAAACCAGAAGTTAGCCGACTCGGTCGGCGGAAGTCTCAAGTGCGCATGCTCTATGGCACCCCAGCTGGACAGCCACCACCACAATTAAAGTCTGATACTGTGGGAAACACTGTGATTACTCAGAACAGCTGTTGAAGGTCTTAATGACCACTCACCTCAAAATCCCTGGCCACAGTTAAAGACGTTATATTCCATCACGTGCAGCTCATTGGACCTGAAGACCCCACAAACACCCATGTCCCATTGTTGCAAAATTTGAACACTTCAAACAAAAATTTAATGATCAATTCCCCCTGAGAAAAATCTGTGACACATGCTCCCAATCAGGAAAAAAAAGCAACAAACTTGGTTGTAAATTGATGGCAAACTCAACTGTCCCAAGCAAATAACCCTTCTAGTCCCCCACAGCATAACACAAACCAAACACAGAAACCACTCAAACAACAGTCTCATCCTGTTGTCATGTACCCACTTAAATTTGTAACTTGTAACTTCCATGGAACTGGTACACAAGCAAAAAGAGTCAAGGTTATCAACCACTAGCAAACTACAGGCAGATATATGACTCCTAAAAGAAACTCACACATCTGAAAAGGACCATCATAAATTTAAAAAAAATACCACATTTTTGCAAAAAAGTCTTCCTTTTTTATTTATCTGACTCGCCAATGATAATTTTAGCATATTTTAATACAGTCTTAAACCCATCATTAGACAGGTTTAAAATCTCAATCAGCACACGTAGCTCTCAATCCATAGAAATTAATTAAACAGTAAATGAGTGATTTTGGTCTGGGCAAGGGGTTGACAATGAATAACTGCCAGAAAATTTTCATTTTCTTCACTGCTTCATATTTCCTCCTCTCATACTGACTTGTTTCTTACAAATAACTCAATTTCCTCTCATCTCTCATATTAATACAGCCCATACCCATCAGCAATCATGCTCCCGTGTCTTTCACCTGGAATATAAACCATCCTCACAAACCATCGGTAAGATGGTGATTTAAACCTTAATTGATTAAGGAGTCCAACTTTGATCAGTACATTAAAAGGGACTGGGGTTTTCTCCTAAAATAAATGAAATACATGACTCACTGGAAATAGTACCGTCACTACTTAAACAGAGAAACAGGTAAAGCCTTACTGAGGGGAAAAGTAATATCATATATCACACACAGGAAAAGGAAAGATAATTATTAATTAACAGGAATTGTACTTGAAAACATCAATGCAAATAACCACTCAACACAATTTTTAGAATGATTGACGGAATGCATCAGGGGAAACCCTGGTGCTCCTGCTGCCCACTCCAATAGTCAAAATAGGGCTGCCTGTGCTGCTGTGCAGAAACCCCAGGCAATACACCAAAAGGCCGCATTGTTTCAGGGATACTAGGCCAGCCAATAGTCAGTTACTGAAAGGTCGGAAACCTAAATTTGAGAAGCACTAGTAGACATACAGTATGAGCAACAATAAAGAACAAACTTTAACTATGGTATGTTCCTCTCTTTATCATCAGCTGCCACCCAATGTCAGGAGAATGTACATGTCAGCCTGGCTGGTCAGGCCTCTACTGCAATGAGACATGTGCCCCAGGATTTTATGGGGATTCCTGCCAGCAGGTGTGTCAGTGTCAGAATGGTGCTGACTGCCACAGTGTGACGGGAGAGTGTATCTGTGCTCCAGGCTTCATGGTAAACCTATTTTGAATCTGTCAGAATGTCAATGTATGCTTTATTCCACATGTATTAATTGATGAGGCTTCCACAGTCTTGTGTTATGCTTATCATTAAAATTTTCCAAATCAAAAATTCAAAACAGAAAATTGGACAACTGAATTCAATGCTCTAAAACTGTTTTTTTTTTTTTCCATTCATCAGGTCACTGTATTATTAAACATTTTTGAATTGTTTTTCATTTTCTTTTGCTTTGGAAAGCTGGACAGTTGTGTTTTGAGTTGCGTGAGCTGGGTTGGCTGTAAGTGCCGTTTTTATCTTAGGTCTGATCTGTTAGCGAGAGCAGCTTGTCTTACCAATCGTCATGGCTGCATTCAAGGAATACATGTAGTCATGGCAGCACACAGATCCTGCTATCATAGGTGAATCTAGTTAGTTTCTCTTGAGAAGACTCTGTGTTTATATACATATATAGCACATAGCTTGAAAGCTTTATAGTGGTTTTCACGTATTGGTCAAGACGAAATAGCTAAATCCACTTGCCCATGTAGCTAACATTAGCCTCCTCATGCAGTGTGTCCATCTACTTCATGAACACTTACAAAAGCAGCCACTACAAAGATTGAATTTAAAAAAGTGCATACTGTGAGTGAGGAAGAATTGGTACTAAAGGCTTCATGTCTTAATGTTTTTTTAATACGTCCTTTAATCAGACAGTTACTAGGCTATGACTTATTTTCTCAGTTTCTTGGTATCAAGGTAGTTCTTCAGAGTGTGGTTGCAGACCAAAGCCCCATTTCCTAAAAAGTATCTTCAGGAGATAGTTCAAGTTTTTGGACCATACTGTGAATTATATTGTGGCGAATCACATGCTCAGATGATTTAAATAAATGTACATTTATTTGCAACATTTATCACGGGACTGGGCTTCATTTCCCTAAATCATTTTCAGGCTAAAATGATCTCAGTCCATGAAGTTACAATGATAAAGATAATCTTAGCCTTAAAGGAACAGTTCAGATATCTAGAGGTGAGGTTGTATGAGGTATTTATCCATAGTCAGATGGCAACTGGCACACCCCCAGTTTGGAGAAGCAACAAACAGTTGTAGGAAGCTAAGCAATGTACTGCAGACAGGGTCTACAGACAGAAGCACGGTTGTGCCATGGGCTCACCGTTGTCTCCACTAGTGGCCTACCTCTATATTGTAGAAATAAAGAGCAGAACCTTGATTTCCTTCAAAGAAACTGCTCCTAGCAACTAGACCAGGTATGTGGACGGCACCTTGGTCAAAATCAGAGCAAGGGGAGTGGAAGTCTTCAAAGAACATATAAATGCTGTTTACACTGGAAGATTTCAGAGGAGACAGTCTGCCTTTCTTGGACTGTGCAGTACACACTGAAGAAGACAGAAGCCTCAACATTGAGGTGTACAGAAAAACCTACACACACAGATCAATACTTGATGTTTGACTCTCATCATCCACTGAAGCACACGCTGGGGGTCATCTGAACCCTAAACCATCAGACTGAGGCCCTGCCCACAAAGAAAGAGAGGAAGGAGAAGTAACAGAAGCACATCAGGGGATTTAACCACTAGTGGCCCTAACAACTCTGAAACTCAGAGCCCTGTGTTCTTAGCGACGCTGTAAAAAAGGGTAAGGTTAAAAAAGCTCAGAAAAGGCTCTACTTCCTATGGAAACTTAGGAAGACCAAATTCTGGAGCCATATTCTGGTAAACCTTTACAGAGGATCAATAGAAAGTGCCCTGACTGGAAACATCTCAAACTGTCATGGCGGCTTGTGATTAAATCTGCCCAGATTATTGGTAACCACCTACTGAGCATCGGGGAAATTAGTATGTCTGTAGGATGTCTGCTCAAAGCCCAAAGGATACTAAACCCAACACCCACCCTAGCCACATTCTGTTCACCTTGCTGCCGTCTTGAAAAAGATACAGGAGTTAACGCTGCCATACCACCAGACTAAGGAGCAGCTTCATTTCCCACGCAGTCAGCAGAATTCCTCATTAACACTCTATAAAACACTTATAAAAGAGATGCAGTACAAAGGATTCAAACAGTGTTTTGTTTTTTAAAACCCTTGTGTTTTGAAAAATGACAATACATTGATCTTGTAACCTTGTATTTTTGTGCCCAGTCCATAAGCATACAGCAGATGTCTGATTATACCAGGTTTACTGCACATGACCACAGAGGAGAGAGTGAAAAGGTGGAGAGAAGACGAGTGTCTGCTCTCATTGGCCATAGCTTGTTCTTGGCTACCTCACCTGTCGACCAGATATTTAGCCTGCTATTCAGCAGACAGTGCAACATGCCAGCAAGCTGTCCCTTAGCTCCCGGATTGCATCTTTAAACAGTTCACACTTCCCGACCAGGAGCGTGCACTGATCTGCCATTGATCTGGGGCAGCAAAAACGGGGCTAAAATTATGTTGTGAGCACTTAGCTCAGAAGGATCTGCAGGCAGAGAGAAGGGTGACCACAGCTGCATTGCTTCAGGAGACATGTGAGGGAAGCGAGGGATTTTAATTAAACAGCTCACAGAAGCTCATAACTTCCTCCTGACTCACAGTATGCACTGATAATTCATCTGTGTAGTGGCGGCATCTGTAAGTGTTTATGAAGTAGATGGACAAACTGCATAACAAGGCTAATGTTAGCTACAGAGGCTAATGTATTTAGCTTTATCATCTTGGAGTAGCATAAATATCGCAGTCAACATCACTATATGCTGTGTATTTGTATAAATGCAGAATCTTTGTCATGAGATAGCGCCGCTGCCAAATGTGCATTTAGAGGGACTCAACTGCAATAGCAGAATCTGTGTGTGGCCATGATAAGTTGTAATCCTTGAATGCAGCTATGACGATTGGTGAGACAAGCTGCTCGCACTAACAGATCAGAAACAGCAGTATTTACCAAACACTTTTCTATTTCACTTTTTTCCATAAATATAGAATAAGGAAAACTCTGAATTTTTTATCATACATTGACCTGATGAATGAAAAATATGATTTTAGAACACTGAATTAAATTTTCAAATTTTCTGTTTGTTATTTTTCATATTGAAATTTGAATTGACAAGTGTCACACTTACCCTTGTACAGTATATATGATATATTATACAATTGGCTGTGAGCTCATCACCGATATCATATCCTAATCCAAGCTCATCTGCTAGCAACCCCAGGCCAGACCAGACACTAACACTTAAGCAACTGAAAAACTTTCAAATTAATCTACTGAAAATGTCAAGTCCCCATGTGCTCACTCAGAATGCATTGTGCTTCCAGCAGAAATATAATAATATACAGTGTATAGCAGTACTGTAGCAATATCAGCAAATGCTTATGTTTTTGTAATTTTTCAGTGATCATGCCTTTTCAGTATTGTGGTAATGTGCTATCATCACAGTTCAAGCTATTGTTCTCCTGTATTGACCTTCCCAGGGAACCAACTGTTCGGTCCCCTGCCCAGCAGGAACACATGGCATGAACTGCTCCTCCACCTGTAACTGTAAGAACAGAGCTCATTGTTCACCTGTGGATGGATCCTGCTCTTGTAAACCAGGTGAGCTCAAGAGGAGATGAGGGAGGAGAGGAACAAAAGAGGAGAAATGCCGGTGGAGCAAAGAAGAGAGGAGACATTATAACATACTGATCTCAAATTGTCTTTTGTTTATATTCCAGTGGACTCAAAGAATATAAATATGAATAGCTCAAACCTCAATGAGAGGCATGAGTTGTAACACCATGATTTAAGGGTCAATATTATACAAACATATTCCATCCAGCATCTGTTCAAACACAATGACTAATTTGTCTTTTGAAGCTATTTATGTCATTCCAGCTGTGTTGATTCCATAACACACGATAATGGTCCACTAGTATTGCCTTAGTTATGTTATTATCTTGTGGGTACAAGTACTATGAAAGCTCATATCCTTTCTCACTTTATTTTTCTCTTTTCCCGGATACTTATCTCTTACAAGGCTGACTTGATTGACTCAATTATGAAACAACAATTATTCCTTTTGGTTAAAACAACTCTTTCCTGATGACTTTTGCTGTCAGCATTATTTTAAGTAAACTAGCTGATACTAGCTACTGTTAAGCAAAAGTAAGATAGAGTGATTATGTAAATATATGCTGTGATAAATTGATGTCTAACATTTGTTGCATTGCTGAAGTTTATCAAACAATGCAAAAACCCCACTGGGGCAAATAGACTAAATCACTGCAAAGTTTTGGTAACAACAAGGTTTTGACCTTGTTTAACTAGGCTGGCATGCAGTGGACTGCTCCATCAACTGTCCCAGTGGAACCTGGGGTCTGGGCTGTAACCTCACCTGTATGTGTCGGAATGGAGGAGCCTGTAACGCATTAGACGGTCACTGTACTTGTGCTCCAGGCTGGAGAGGAGAGAG
Organism: Spondyliosoma cantharus; assembly: GCA_900302685.1. Classification (NCBI taxonomy): domain Eukaryota; kingdom Metazoa; phylum Chordata; class Actinopteri; order Spariformes; family Sparidae; genus Spondyliosoma; species Spondyliosoma cantharus. The sequence goes on along the minus strand of OMLP01023716.1, from coordinate 2,305 downwards.
GTGTGAACTCCACTGCCAGGTGAAAGAATACAATTTCTCCTAGAATGTTACATGACATATTTTACATACTGTATACTTTTGTTTCAAAGATATAGGAACAGTGTTCATTTTGGCAGTTACTTTGAGTGATTCGATAAGTCTTTAGACGAAAATGCATTTGGACACATTAGGGGAAAAGTCTGAAAATCCAACATTTTTCTTTCCTTTATGTTTCACTGCAACATTAGGACAATACAGTCATGGTCAAAAGTTTACACACACTTGTAAAGTACATGTATCTCATGCAGTCTTGAGTTTTGATCAGTCTTTGATCAGTCTTGATTTCTACAAGTCCTTTTTTCTGTGATGGAATGAGTGGAACACACACTGTCACAAAAGAAACATTCATGAAGTTTGGTTCAATAATTTATTTATTGTAGGTCTTCTGACAAGATGACCAAATCTGCTGGGTCAAAAATATATATACAGCAACTTGAACGATCAAGTTTGCTTATAGAAAGTTTTGTCAATCAAATGTTCTTTGTAGCATGGCTTCTTAAATTCTTCTGACTGATTATGATTAATAACAGCTGGTGACTTTTCTGGGCCCATTTCAATAGGGCTTGATACAGCCATTAGACTCAGCACAAACACTACAATGGGAAAGTCTAAGGAGCTCAGTATTGATCTGAAAGAGCACATTATTGATTTGAAAAAGTCACTTGGAGCCATTTCAAAGCAGTTACAGGTCCCAAGATCAGCAGTGCAAACAACTGGCACCCCTGCTGTCCTCCACTCAATAATGCTCTTAATATGATGACAGCAAAACAAATTAAACTTTTTCAACTTGCTGTTTATATTTACATGAGCAACTGGACCATGCTGAAACACACCTCTTCCCTCGATTCCATAGCCAAGGAAGGGTACGGTTCTTGAGCATGGTTCGGCGCGCTCACACTAGCCAAACAAACTGGACTAATGGGGTCAAATGAGCTTGGTACGAATTGCCTTGTCTGAGTGCACCCTTACATGCCATTATTTGCTTCCATTGAACCATTTACAAACCCAAACATGTAAATTCACTAACAAGACCACGCCAAGTCTAACTGTTTGAAATGGTTTATTTAAATGTTGGGAAGATTTGGCGGTTCCTGTGCTGGATGGCCCGGTCCCTGCTCTGTGGTATCTTCTTGCCGTAGGATCGTGGGCTGCCGGTGATCCTGAGAGAAAGGATGGTGGAGAAAGAGAGGGTCTGGGGGGGAGGGTTATAAGAACTTGAGACGAATGGGAGAGATATGGTTTGACTTACCTATGTAGGCTTCAGAGGTGATGCGATCAGGGCGGTGGAGGTGGTTGAGTTGATTAGGCACAGGTGGTTAGATTGATGAGATGCAGGTGGTTAGGTTGATGAGATGCAGGAGGTTAGGTTGATGAGATGCAGGAGGTTAGATTGATGAGACGCAGGTGGTTAGATTGATGAGACGCAGGTGGTTAGGTTGATGAGATGCAGGTGGTTAGGTTGATGAGACGCAGGTGGTTAGGTTGATGAGATGCAGGTGGTTTGATTCGCTGGACCTGGGTGGCAGGTCAGCGAGAGGATTGGCGTGGTCCAGTTCCTGAACCTTAGTTATAATAACTCCATTAATGGGTTCAGGTTTAAAAATAAAGGTATCCCCCTTTAATATAAAATCAAAATGCAAAATTATAGTTAAACAAGAAGTTACCAATTTTCAACCAGCTTTGTATCACTACAATTTTGGTTGTATATGCAAATGAACAATGTTAAACTTTGCTCCATTTGCCTGAACCCACAGCCCCCCATTTATGCAGGCAATAATCCACCAAGCGCTCCAGGATCCTAGGATCATCAAGTGATTAAGTGCACTAGTCTCCCCTTTTCCTTCATCCACCTGCCCTGACCCATTTTTGAGCAGTAAATTGTTCTCTGTACACCACTCTGCAAGATTGTTGATTTCCTCCCGGTATGAACTCTCAATGTGGTTTATAACAACATCTGATGATGGTGGTGTCATCTGCATATTTCAAAGTAGAATTCTCATGATGTTTGGGAGTGCAGTCATGGGTGTGCGACAGCCCAGAGGAGGTGTATCTGCCAATCCGAACTTTGTGCTTGTGAGGAAATCCAATATCCAGATTGTTGTACTCAAACTCAAGTGTCAACAAACAGCATCCTTTATGTGAATTATGTTTCATGCATTTGTATAGTTTGTATATACACAGATATACAAATACACACACATTTATATATATATATATATATATATATATATATATATATATATATATATATATATATATATATATA